>CM041789.1:37312871-37333938 GCA_023375725.1 Nephotettix cincticeps | reverse complement strand
GTTTTGTATATTTTTCCCCAATAAGCAGCAATCACGTAGCCAACAGTGTTGCCAGTTTTATTATATACTATCGGTAAGCCCGTCCTTTGTATGGCTTGTAGGATTCAGTTTAAAGAAGAAAAATTATCATACCAAAATTTAAACCTGAAATCCATAACAAATCAATACAAGGAAAAAATAAATGCCCAGCTATATAGATATAGATATATAGCTAAATAGATGTTTTCTCCTCCGTTTCCGACGCTTCAGTAAAAGCAGAAGAAATAGCTTGTCCTCTTCACTCGTCGACGACATTATATGAGAAAACTGCAAGTCTTTCTGTCAGTCGCGCTCCACACTAGTGGCCACGACTAACCACAGCTGTGGGCTGCCCTAGCGACTGAGCAGTCGCGGTCGCGTGCCACTCGAGTGGCCGCGCAAAATATGGCTCACACATATGCATATGTGTAGGATAACCCGCTGCAGGTTGCACGGTCGTGGCTCATGCTAGTGGCAAACAGTGCCGGATTTAGCATTTCGGCGCCCATATGCCTAATATTTTTTCCGAACCCAATCTCATTGTAGTCAAAGTTACTATCCGAAACACCTTAAACCGTAATATTAGACCTTCGCGCTAATTGCAGACAAAACATCCTACATACGTCTCGCGAATGTAGGATGTTCGCAGTCGTGGCAGGCCTGGCGCTTTAGAGGTGGAGTTGGAGGGGAGGGGAACGGCCCCTGTAGTGGCGAGGACTGGGATGGGGAGATACACGGCATACAGGCTCATTGGCTCACGTGAACTATATTCGATGACGCTTCAGCGACTAATACCCAAAATCTTATCGATCTCTTCTCCTCTATATGAAATCGCCAACCGGCGTACGGAGTTTATTAAGTGCCCCAACCAAACTCAGTTCTGGAATTAACAGAATGTCTTCTTAAAAGACATTTAATAATTTTAAGTTTCATATGTGAGGCTGTATTCAGAATATATTATTTTTATTTATTTACAGTAAATTTTGCGCAATCACACTGTTTTTCAGGCACAAGGAAATACAGTATGATAGAGTTGAACTGGTATTGAACTCAAGAGGTGATATTTCTAAGCCATATTGGAAAAACCCATCAACATTTCGTTTTGTTACTTTTAAATACCAACTCATCGTTCTTAAACTCTTTAAGATGAATAAGTTATATTGTTGTTTTCGTGCTTCGTGCTGTAGGTTGTTTTGTAAACGAATTTCAAAAATTGAACAATAACTTCTTTGGTTTAATTTGGGTAAATATATGATGGAAACTCTGTATGGAAAAGTGAAGCAGATTTAATGAAGAGAGTAAAAATAAAAAAAGATAGCCTAATGGATAATATAAAATGAAATTGGTAATAATTACGTTTTCATGTCCATCAACGCGGTGAATTGAATTTTTTCAGTCATTAAATCCTGAAGAAAACGTTCCCTTCCATCTGATTCGCCAAAAAGCAAACAGGGAACACAAAACACACACCCAGTAGAGGGAGAGTAATACAAGCCATGATCCATTTTTCATTTCGCCGTTTTTAAACTTTTTGTAAAAAAGGACCTTTACAAATAACAAGTTTTGTCTGGATACAGTGTTTTGGACTTTTGAAAGTCAAAATCAATTTTGTGTTACTCCGTTCATAGAGACATATTCTAAAGGATTTTCATTTACGCTCCATAATGCAGGGTCATTACTAAAACTAACTACAGTAGTCAAAGTGTCCGATTCTCCTTCCGCTTCAGATTCAGCAGAGACAAGATTGGGCCAGTATCTATATAGTATATTAGTATCAATACAAAAGCCTTCATCGCTTACCGATGTGGAAGGAACCGATGGAGCACTTTCATCTGCACGTACAAAAATGATGTTATTTTCGGGATTTTCTTAATAATTATTCTACTTTTCGCTAATTTTCCTCACTTTATCCTAAATGCTGCTCTACTTGGCTTTGGTTTTGGACTCATTTTAATTATTACGCTAATCAACATCCGAGGTATATATTTAAGAAAAGATAACACACAAGGAGTAACACTCGACAAAATGTGAGACTGATCTCGACAAAATCTAATCTTGGAAACTAATGTCGACCTAAATACTGAGAAATTGAGAAGGCGCCAGCTGTTGCGATAAGTTAAGGTTTTAGATTAGTCTGCTGAAACAGTGCAACAAAAATGACAGGCGCATACTCCCTATCACTCGACCAACAGCCAGCCGCAGCGCCGTGACATTGACATTGTGGCAGTGCAATGTGTATCGCCATGTCCTTATAATAAGACTTTACGTCTGTTACAGCCCATTTCCACCGAGTTTGAGATGAATGTTTTAACGAAGTTTGCGCAATTTATCTTTAAACTCAGAATTATTACTATAAGGCTTTGTATTTGATATTTCAAGACCAAAGCTATTCATACACTTTAAATGCCTGCTATTTGAGTATCCTTTATTCATTTTCTGTGTCATTGAATGTTTGTAATTTAAAATTTATTTAAATTCCCTTCTGCCTCAACAGACGTAATATAAATTATTAAAGAGTTTATTCGTCTTTCTTATTAAATCTCCAAAATATGAATACTGTACTATATTCAACCCTACGTCTTCAGCACAATAATTGTTATATGGAATTAAAGAAACAATGTATGGAAATTCTTTGGTTGGCTCGCAAAAATATTTTTTATAGAAAAACAAAACGTGTTCTTACTTGATACAAATTTAAGTCGTATTAAATATTATTTGGCAAGATTTTGTTACCTTATTTACTTTTTTCTACTTTCTGAACTGTACCCAAAACATTGCTAATAACATGAAGAAACTACAGGAATCCAGGCTACCGGCACGTGATACCTCAACGATCGATTCTAAGTGAAGGAATTTTAAACATTTCTTTACAACTGGAAGTAGTAACATTATTTAATAACTTTTATTTGTTAGTAAATAAGAATGATTTGAGGTAGTATGCCATCGTGAATTACGGGCGTGGCTTAAATATTTGGCGGTTGAGAGGGAGGGATCGACGCTGTGGCTATACTCCTTAAGTAAATAAAATTTGTTTGACTAAAAGAATTGCAATTAGTCTACTAAAGGAATTTTAAATAAACGGTACCAGTGGACTGACACATACTTTCTCCCTTAAGTAAATTTAAAAAAAGTTATTCTAAATATCATTTAATAATTTATTGTTCAAATTGCATGGGAAACCCCCCCCCCGTAATACCAAGCTTTTTTGAGCTGGTTTTGTTCAGTGATTTGACCTTACACTTGATACCAAGTTTCATGGAAAACGGTTGGAAGGTAAGGAAGAAATTTATTTTTTATATTTTCCATTAGAATAACATTGGGCGCTTTCAGACAACGTACTGCGTTTATCGTGGACAGTAAATTTAACTTTTCTCTGGAACCGTTAGTCGTAGACAAATAATTCAAAATACTAATTTGTTTAGTTTTTTAATCTGGTTTCAATGGTACCAGTCAAGTTATACTTTACTTTTATTGTTTTCGCTGAAAATTTAAAAATTTGATTTTTTGACATTTAAAAGCCCATAACTTTTGAACCGTCATTTTTACAGATATGCGGGTGGTGTCAAATTATTTATTACTCTGTGCACTATAAACTGTCAAATTAATCAAAATCGTTAGAGCCATTTTTGAGATAATTAGATTTTTCATGTTTTTAAGGGTTTTTAGGGGTGAACTACCCTTAAAAATCAAAAATTCAAAAAAATGAAAAAAACGCCTGGAGATACGGTGACTATATATATACATGCCAAATTTCATCTAAATCGGACCAACGGGGTAGGCTGTGGCACTGTACACATCCAGACACACACACGGACGGACAGACATCACGTCAAAACCCCCTTTTTTGGATTCAGGGGACCCCAAAACGGATATATCCACCCTCAACTCAAATTCGAAAATTTTGACGAAAACAATACTTTCGTCATATACTCGTACTATGTATAAGGGGAGAAAGTAAAATGTAATCAATAATTAATTATAGATAAAGATCAAGATAAAGTAAACAGTCTTTAAAGAAAATTGACCGTTTTTTTCAATTTTATCAATAAAAAAAATAATTTTTATGCGAAAATAATAGAGGCAAAGTTTAATTTGATTACTACAGCTTAAAATAAACAAATTAGTATTTCGAATTATTAGTATACAGCTGACGGTTCCAGAGAAAAGTTAAATCAAATGTCCGTGGTAAACTCAGTACATTGTCTGAGAGCGCCCGATGTCATTCTTATGGGGGATATTAAGAATCAATTTCTTCCTTATTTCCTAAAAGATTTTCCATGAATTTTGGTATGCAGTGCACATCACCCAACAAAACATATTCAAACAAGCTTCTGGGGGCGGGAGTGGTCCCCCCATGTAATTCTAACGATCAATTCTGTTTCTCTTATTGTTATTTTCAGAAATGGGATGATTATGTATGAAACAGTAAATTATTAAATAATATATATGGATAAACGTTAAAATATATGCTAGTTTGATTTAAGAGAGAAAGTATGTGTCAGTCCACTGATACTTTTACTTCATGAACTTTGTAGAGACTTGGTAAGCAGCAGAACGTCACACCACCCAACAAAATCACTCTAAAAAGCTTGTTATTACGGGGGGGGGCAGTCTAATAAGCTATTTATTATACCAAGTGGAACTTGAAAAATTTGGCTGCTGCATGGGCTTGTGAGTCCAAAAGAATATTCAAGAAGTGACAAAACTAGAATGAATATGTCTGTGAAGCATTATTGTGATTTTTGTGATTTAAATAAGTAAGTTTTGTTGGCGTGTATAATTTCTTAGTATGTATATTTATTAGTAAGAAGAACAATAATGTGTATTATTTCTTTATAAGTTTGATTAGATTAGATTATTTGGAATGGCGACCATACCACAAGGTAGATATTTTAAGCCAAGTATGAATGAGGATTGAATGTAAGATGATTGTGACACGATATTGTAGTCTTGTTACTGACTAAGGCTGATATGTTCCTTAGACAGGACTGTTAATTAATAGCCCAACAGCCGATGGCAACTAAGGACCTACAGTTTAACGTGGAAACCGAACCACGGCTTCTGAATTACGAATTGGTCTAATTATGAGGATAGTATTTTGTGAATTAACGTAGTATTCAATAGTATGGACGTTAATCCACACAAGAGAACACTATACCCACTGACCATCGCTCAAAACTATAATAAGCATAAAATAAATAACTTTGGAAAGATGTATATATGTATATATATATATTTCTTTCTCCTACCTAATTAAATAATTTGATCTGATTGAGAGATACTTAATCATATTTCTATTTTAATTCCTAAAACTCAATGGATGTAAGACTCGATACTCAAAAATCTTCCGCAATTCTTCTAAAACTATACTTCAATAATATATTATATATGAAAAACAATTAATGGGAAACCCCCATTTAAACCAATCGCACGTATACCATTATTTTTAAAATTAAACTGAGGATAATAATCAATCTGAGGATCTGAATCAAACGGTCGCGTAATGATATTATTACTTGGTCGCAGTTCATAACGCATGACCAGCTTTACATGTTTTATTAAAGTAAAGCAGTATTATGTCAAAATCTTTCCAACAGTCCAACCTCCTTTCTTAAGGCCGTGAGCACGAGCTGCGGCGGTGACTACCACCTATATCGAGACGGCGCCGCGTGCCCGGACTATCTTGATGCAGGATATCTCTTTATTATTGCAGCTTTCAAGAAAGATATAATTTTAATTTTACACCAAAAATAATTTACGTTAACGAGTATTATTTTAATTAAAAGATGAATAGTTTAATGAAAATTAATAATCAAATAAACGGATTGCGGGTAAATATCTTTTTATAAATATCACAGTTTTAATGGTTTTAAAGGGTTTGTTGTACAAAGTTCAACACTTTAACAGAAAATATCAGTTATTTATTTTGACACCATGTCCCATATTATGTTTGGTTTTCTATACCGTGTTTGGTTAATTAAGACATGCCGCATTAAGAACAGTGAAGGTAGAGAATTTTTGGGAAGATTCATGAAAGAATATACCGTTGATAAGTATTCATACCTATGGTTATTTTTCAAAAGAAGGGCTGGAAGCAGGAACAATTATTAGGTGACTGATTCTCGCTCTAGTCTAGTCAATAATAAACTAGATTTACTATGAAAATATAGTTAATTGTTATTCATGATTATTATTTTATGGTTGATTATAATTATTATTGAGTGAAGTAGATTTTTTTAGTTACAACATTAAAATTGGAAAAAAGTAAATGTAGTATTCGAGGTTTAGTTAGAGGGAACATAATTTTAGCTTCTGCAAATAACGAATATTTCATTATTTTGATCTCAGCTTCAAAAGGTTTCCTGTTGTTATGGTTAAGAATATTCAAATACGCCAAAACAATACACACATAAATTATACAAACCAAAACCATTATTGTCTTAAGAACGGGTGAAGATATTTGCGTGATAATTTAAGGTGCAACTATTTTTATCTAGATGAAAGAATCCTGAAAATTCCATCCAAATCCATCCATAAATAGAAAAAGTTATTTTTATTATTTAAAAAAATAATCAACCCAAGCTTCTGGCCTAGCGTCGCGGCGCATATAACCATTCTGTATATTAGTCACTAATTAATTTGTTTATATACCTATGTATAGTCAGAAAAGTAAATCGTGCTGGCTATTTAATATGTAAGAATGAAAAACCATTATGTGAAAAAAGTATGCTGTATTTATTTCTGAGTGCAGATAAAATTCGGTAAACCGTGGGAATACGCAAATTTTAGTTTTCTCATCCCAAGACTACGTCACTTCCTCTCCCTTCCCCTCCCTAAACTCAGAGGAACGTACCACAAGTTCAGTTAAATTTATTCTATACAGTGAGTGAATAGTGAAATGGAAGTGAAGTGAAGTGACTCTGACCATGGACAAAGGTAAGATCATTTGATTTGTGCTTTTACTTTTGTAAGAATAATGATATTAACTTAGAACAGTTCTTAAAAAATCTTAAATGTAAAGTAGTATCTTTAACTATAAATTTTTATTATCATTAATTAATGAGTGCCGTATCTTTAGTGGATATAAACTAAACTTTATACAAACCAATAATAATTATCTATCGTTAAATATTTTCATACGTAGGCCACCTTAAAAATTAAATGCGTAATTTTTAAAATTACATTAATTGTTAATAATTTTGAAATAATGAGTAATGTGTCAATGTTAAAGTAGGACTACAGTATTAAACGTTTTTGACAATATGGCCCACATATTTACATTTGTCTATTTAATATAAATATATTAAGCAAGTTAATATTTAAGAGTGTTTGGTTTACGGATCAGGTTTTTGTTATCGGTTTTTGGTGGCATTTAACTTTGGTAAACTGTCCATCCTAAAAACTAAACCACATTAGTTTAGTGACAGCAGACACTAACCACTGTTGGTAATTGTGACATCAACATTGTAAAAATGTAGGAAAAAATTAGTTGTCATTTCCCGTGATCATTACCATGACGATGGTGGGTGCTAGTATACCTACCGGTAATAGTACGAAAGCCTAAGCATTTTATATTTTATCATTATATTATGATTAATCGTAACAATATTTCACAATATATTAATAGTACTGCTAGGTGTTAACCGCACACAGTCGCCCTCCTGTATACAGTCAATGGGGAATTGACCCTCCGTACTCTCGGTGCGGTGGGCCGGTGGCACTATAAAAGCATTTTCTTGCCTATGTGTCAACGAATTCTAATGATCCCTGTAACGTTGAATTTTGCCAATTTCGATAAAGTTTCTTGTACAATTATTGTCATTCAGTTTTATTTTTTTATTTGTTTTACTGCCAATTTGAAATTATTTAAGTAAATTAAATCATATTGTAATTTTATCTTTTCCCTAATCCAAAAAAAACATACGTGCTAGGTTTGGTTTTTATGAAAAAATTGTTTTTGAGATACCCTACTGTTTTAATATTTTTATACAAAATGGCAAATATAGGCTAGGCCTACGTGTACTTTTATGAAGGTGAAAAATAGTTAACTCGCCACCTGGTCACCCCTATGCTTTGTCTATTGATCAGCTGACCAGCTGGTTATACAGGGTGTTCATGAAAGTTAGAGACAAACGTCGATGAATGGTAGCACTCATTAAAATAACAAAAAATGAACTTTAAACATATATCTAATAATCCTTCGTTTAGCCACTAGCATTTATGTTTACAAAAATTTAATTAATATTACAAAATTTTTTTACAAAAATTTTTAAATCCCAAGAACTATTTAAGTTATAGAAACAAAACTGCATACATCTTTGGCCCCTTTTATGCACGGCGTCGAGCGTCGAAAGACGGTCGTAATGAAAATGCATTGGCGTAAATGTGTCTATTTATGCACGACGTCCGTCGTCTAAAACACGACATCGATAGTTAGAGTACGACCGTCGGGCGCTCGTCGAAAATTTGCCTTAATAACATTGTGGTATAAGGAGCTATTTAAGCACGGCGTCTTTCGACGCGCGTTGAAACGACGGTCGTCGGGCAACCGTCGGGCGCGCCTCGCCTCCCCTCCTCTCCACGAGGGTTTGTTGAGTGGGAGCAGTCCGACAGATATTTATGTTGATGCCGTTGATGTTTACCGTAAAAGTTGAAGTTGGTGCGTGCCTGGGAAAATGGTTGATATAGACACAGAACCTTTAATTGATGCAGTTAAGTCGAAACCTGAACTGTGGGATTGCAGTAAGCAAGATTATAAAGATAGAATGAAGAAAAGAGATATGGAATTCAGTTTGTTGTTTGACTGTGCCGGGATTTGAAGGAAAAAGTGATATTTAAAAAACAAATTAGGTAGATGTGTTCACTATTATTATAATCAATATCTGAGCCCTAAAACATATAAACTGCACATGGATCCATGACGGAGAACACTGTGAGTCCAACTGTGAGTGTGCGTGAGGTTGTGGACTGGTGGTTTCGTCCGGTCCCACGGTCGCGCGACGGTCGCCCGACGGTAAAAGTGCATTTCCTTGCTTATCCGTGTATGGATTTCGTTCAACCAAGTATCATTTGATTTGAAATTAAAATTAGATTTTTTATTTTCCTGTAAACATTTTATTATTATTTTATTAATGGTTTTGGTGGTTTTTAAGTTAAAAGATTTTAACCGCCGCCATTTCGGAAACATAAAACCAAATTAAATAATACTGTAATAATGTTTTTTCTTTAGCCAATAATGATGTAAGTTTTGATTTCTGTAGCTTAATTAGTTCTTGAAATAGAATCATTTTAGTAATAAATAGAAAATGGCGGCTAGTGGCTAAACGTAGGATTTCTAGACATATGTTTATGGACATTTATTATTTTGATGAGAACTATCATTCCTCGAAGTTTGTCCCCAACTTTCATGAACACCCTGTATATGAACATAATAAAACATAGGGGTGAGTGTATAGCAGCTTCCTGTACTTTTTGTATATTTTTGATTGGATTGTCAGGAAAACTATCTGAAGAAATCGGTAGAAAGTTCAGGGACACTGTATTTATGTAGATTTCAATGATCTTTCAGTCAATAAAGTTTTTGCCAACAACGATAAATAGTTAACGCCAAACGCTAACCGAAAAAAACAGTATGCCGTTACTACGAATCAGCTGTTAGAGTTTGTGTGGCTTTAACCGTAAATGGAAAAAACTCTTTTATTATTTCATTGTTTTATAATGATCGTTGCTAAAAAGGCACTAGGTAAAACAATACTTATACGACTAGACATTTAAAGTTAAATTTACGACAAGACAAGTTAAATCTTGACATGGATATGTCTTAGCTCTGGGGGGTGTTGGTGATTTTTAAGATGATTAATATGTAATAGGTTTCCATAGAAACTTCCAGAGCTATTTTATTTAATTTTTAATATAAAATAATATCAGCTGTTTATACGGACTGAAAACATTCCCTTTCGACAGATCCATGAGTAGATCAATAAGGCGTTTTAACTTCAGAATCGTCACGTTTTTCCCATGTTATTCTTATGGGGAGCATTTTTAGACCGAGCAAACAATTTGTAAGACTCCCCCCTTATTCATTATCAATCTACTGTCTGATGCTATACAACACCATTTTCATTAAAAATAAACAAAAATTTCACAAAAAACGCACCTTACAAGGTCCGAAATCCTAGACCCCCGCGCAGCGTTTCATAACACTGACACACACTACAAGAGCAAACAATCTGTAAAAATCCGACCCTTATTTATATCCAATCTACTGCCTGATATTATACCACACCAGTTTTATGAAATATAAAACCTTACGCACGAGACCTAGGCCCCCGTGTGCCAAGTCCTACTGTTATAAAACAGCCAGGTTTTTTCGTAATAATTTTGGCACCCCATCTATCTCAATACATCACTAGCATCAATCCATGACCTACTTAGAAATCCTTACCACTTAACACACAACTCTCCTTTCTGTTTAATTACTCTTTAATAATTCTTCCTTATAAAATCGACCTCTAGAACTTATATTCTTTACATCTGCACGACATGTTCAATTGGGTGTATACTCCATACTAAAAAACGTGCCGATTCTGAAGTTAAACCGCCATATTTTATCTACTTCCATGATCTAACATATTTCCCACGTGGAATTAAATACAAAAACCTTTACTTGGTTGCTGTCATTATCCACTTTTTTCTAAGATAATTATATTATAGTTGGTATTGGCATAGCTTCTAAGCTGTTTCACATAAGTTAACCTCCAATTTATTAGTGTAGAAACTGATAGTTTGATTATGTTACAAACTGAAGAATCCTCAATTAACGATGACACGTTTTTAGGGCCTAAGAATTATTTGCACCTAAATCAAACAGGAATGTTTTTTAGACAGTAGATAAAACGTAAGGAGTGTGTACCGTAGTTGGCCAGTAATTAAAAAAAATGGCGTTTTTAGCTTCCCATGGGGGGGTTATCACTAGTGTCTAAGGGGGATAATAATTTGGTTTAGGGTGGTATAAGAAACACAGGTTTTTCACCTGTTTGAGGGAATCATGGCATCCCTGACCCCCCCCCCCCCGGGCACCACTGACTTCAGACACACACCTTTGATCTCAGCTCTCGCCGTCCGATCCCGGACCTGTGTACCACTTATGTACCAGACTACGCATATGATTGAACGGACTCACCTGCCAAACTCCCTCGGAGGTCATATTTTAATCGTGAATGATTTTAATTAGTTTTAGGTCAATGAACTTGTTTAAAATATAACTTTAATTTAAGTAAAGTCAAATAAGCCTATATTTTATAAAAATACGCTGTTGCAGTGTATATCTATATGTTCAAATACGATCCTTTTTTCTTTTAGCATTTATAAAAATTAAAAGTACAAAAACAAGAAAATACTGAAGATTTTAACAGTATCTTCGTATACGTCTACACCTTTTTTTTGTTATTATATATTGTAATTTGTATGTTCAGGATTAATTGTTCATATTATGTTTGTCACATTTCAGGAAAATCAATAGCGAAAGTCCTTTTTCTGCAAGACAAAGTTGTTTACACTTGCGAACTATCCTGCATTCAAAATAGAACTGAGTTAAGGCCAGGCGATATTCGGATGGTAAAGTGGCAGGATGGTCACTATTATAAAGCTGTAATAAAGCATATTGGTGAGTGCTCATGAGTAGATTATCGTGTGATTAACTAAAATTTTATAAGCAAATCGTAGTAAGGTTTTTATTTGTAGTAAATGAGTAATAACAATGAATGCGCTATAAAAACTAAGAAGGGATATCAAGCTCAATCACTCTGAACCACTTTTATTAAATGCTCTGACAGATCAACAATACTGTAACTATAGTATTCATTAATGTGAAAAAAATCACTTTATTTATACACTATTGTTGGATTTCAGTGGCGGCATGAAAGTGTGTGAAACTGATTTTTAAAAACCTAACAATATCGGTTGGTTTGGGTGCAAATGTCTCAAATGGTAGCGACACGGTGTGGCTACTACCTCGTAATTGTTATTTTTGTTCTGCAGTTTAAATTTCTCTAAATAAATGAAATGGTATATTATATTTAATGTCAATAATTTTATCGTTAAATTTTTTATCAAATATCAGCTGTGTAAGAAAAAAAGCCTTATAGTTTCAATGCTGATTGTGACATTTTATAAAATCTCATTTATAAAATACTTGATAGCAACATTTGTTGTAACAATTCCTTAGAAACATTATTGTTTGTTTACAATCATAATTTTATTATTATTATTTTATTAAAGTTTGATAGAAAAATTACTTTGTGCAATTTACTAGACGAGTTTTCTAAACTAAAACACAGGCTTATAACAAGTATTCAGTTTAGATGAACCACCAGCGATGCATGTTATGTTAATTATGGTGTTGTACAGGGTAGTACCCTTGGTCCTCTGCTTTTTTTATTTATATAAACAATTTAGACAAACTCGAAATTTCCGGTGACATTTTTTTATTTGCAGATGATACATCAAAGCAGCTTTTGGAAAGTGCAAGCGATTTCCGACTAATCAGTTATTTTCCCAGACAAAATTACTTTCAATTAGACAATTATATATTAAAACATTATCGATTTATACTTATACTCATAAAGACATTGTGATTACCCCCATTTCTCATAGTTATAGAACCAGAAACTCAGTTAATGTCGGTGTGCAAGTGCCCAGGGCAGTAAAATCAATTTGTCATTCAAATTCACTCTTTATAGCGAATTTCATTTACAGAAACATTCCTTTGGAGATTAGAAACCTTCAGGTTTCTACAAAATTGTTTAAATAGTCTATCTCTGACTGGTTGTTGGAGATCGGTCTCGAACAGGCTGAGACACTCATCCGCTCTGAGTACAGCAACTAACCCACTCAAACTGTTCTCACTGTTCCCATTTCTTTCACATATAAAATATGCCGTCGCGCCGAACATTCTGCCTCATGCAGGCCACAATAGATTAAATCAGTTCACTCAATCTATAATATATTTACATTGAAATAGCAAAAATGTGTCTTATACGGTTACGTTTATTTGTAGATCCCAAATAAAAAATGTATGTACTTTTTATTTCTACTGTTAAGTGTAATTTTTTTCTTTAATTTTTTCTCTTGAAGGTACACATTAATTTATTGAAGAACGCGTTACCGCGCACAGGCCAATATCGGCCCATGCGGGAACTTTTTTTCCGTTACCTGTTTTGTATTTGAAAAATTGTATGTATATATTTTTTTTTGAAATAAATGTATTTGATTTGATGATTTGATTTGACTGATTGCAAAATGAGAATTTTAGTTGTTACAGCTTTCATAATCATTTTCAGGAACCGATAGAACTGTAACAGTGAAATTTTCATCAGACAATGTTGTTCTTACAACCAACATTTTACACGTCAAAATGTGGAATTCTCTTCAAGTAGGAGATATTCGTCAAGTAAAATGGACAGATGGACACTACTATAAGGCCCGCATCATAAGTAAGTAAAAATCAAATTTAAATTCAACGTTGAAAACCTTACATTTTCTGAAAATTCTACATGATGAAAATTTTACCTTGGGTCATAGTGATATCCTTTAACTTTCTCCTCCAATAGGATAGTGTAAGGATAAGAGTGGTGTCTGACCGCGTGCCTGTCTATGTGTATGTTGGGATATACATAAGCCTAGAGACGAGACTATTGGTCCGATTTTCATTAAATTAGGTACGTAGGTAATAAGTTCACGGTATCTAGGGGCGTTTTTAATTTTTTTATTTTTAGGGTATTTAACACATACATAACAGGAAAGTTTCTCAAAAACGGTCCTAACAATTTTGATGTAAATTATATGGTTTATAGTCCTTTAACAGTTAAAAAACATGAGCCCACACGCATTTCTCAAAACATTGACGTATAAAAGTTGTTGTCTTTTAAAGGTAAAAAATTATTTTTTTAACTTTTCTGCAAAAACAATAAAGTTAAAGTGTAATTTGACTACCACCATTAAATCCAGCTTAAAAAAATAAACAAATTAGTATTTTGAATCATTAGTTGTTGGTAAACCCAATACATTGTCTGAGAGGTTTTATACTCTAATTGGTTTTATTAAAGATTGGCGTTTCAATTGGCTTGAGGAAGAAAGTATGTGTCAGTCCACTGATACCATTTATTTTGAATTGAGGGAAAGCATAATTTGGCAACAACTAACTTGTGATATTAATTGCCTCCAGAAACAGAACTACTAAGTAGTAATCATACATGAATTTATTTGTAGGTTTTCCAGCAGAACAAAGTCAATTCACAACAGCAACAACTCAAATGATGCCATCAACAACTAAGACAACAGCAGCAGGGATGGTGACAATGACTCCTGCGTTAAGGACAACAACAATAAATCCAACTACAACCATAGCGACATCAATGACACCAACAACAGCTGAGACGATGGCACCGACAACGCAGACGCCAACAATAACTGAGACGGTGGCGGCGACAACGCTGACTCCAACAACAACTGAGACGGTGGTGGCGACAACGCTGACTCCAACAACAACTGAGACAGTGGCGGCGACAACGCAGACGCCAACAATAACTGAGACGGTGGCGGCGACAACGCTGACTCCAACGACAACTGAGACGGTGGTGGCGACAACGCAGACGCCAACAATAACTGAGACGGTGGTGGCGACAACGCTGACTCCAACAACAACTGAGACGGTGGCGGCGACAACGCAGACGCCAACAATAACTGAGACGATGGCGACAACGGTGAAAAAAACAACAATGACTCCAACAACAACAATAGCGACATCAATGACACGAACAACAACTGAGACTATGGCGACAACCCCACTGACGCCAACAACAACTGAAACGATGACGAAAACAACACTGACAACAAAAATAGTATCAACAACAATGACTCCAACAACAACAACAATGGCGACATCAATGACGCGAACAACAACTAAAACTATGGTGACAACAACACCGATGCCAACAGCAACTAAAATGGCATCAACGATGACAACGGCAGCAACAACAACAGCAGAGACAACAACAATTGCGGTGGCAAAAAAAATGGCGAAAACAACAGTAATGACTACGACGAAAATTACAACATCAATGCCGCCAACGACACCAACAAAGACGACAACAGCAACAATGGTGACAACATCAATGACGACAAATATAATGACGCCAACAAAAACAATGACATCTAAAACAAATCAGTCGATACCATTAAGTTTAGTACCTTATTCAGACTCCAGTTGCGATGAAGACACTTTTCAATCATTTCCATTAAGTCCTGTAGCTGATGAACACTACAGTGCTTGCAATTCTTCGCTTTTTTCGATCGATGCTGACATAAATCCTGATTGCACAACATATTACTCAACTATAAAACAATCTTTAGATGTTTTAAATGATGATTACATTAACAGTGAACAGAACAAAGCTTTCCAAGAGAGAAAAGCGTTATCTAAATCTATAAAAGAAGTACAATCCTACACAAATAAAAATACTGAAAGCAATGTGAACGACAGTGTTAATGTTAAAAACCAGTTAAAAAGCTGTGTACACCAACCAGTGCCTGAGTCGACTTGTAATAAAGAAATGCTTTTTAATTCGTTTTCAATTGATCAAGTACATGACAACAACTCAAGTTCATCGTCTTCTTGGATTGATTCTGATGCTGATCCGGAATACCAAAAAGAATCATCTTCACCTGAATCTTCTAACTATTCCGATGATGAAGAAATTTCTAGTAAACACACAGAAGTGTCTGAGATTGAGAACATTTCATATGAAACTAGTACAACAAAGGCTAAAGGCAACACACTAGGAAGTAGTAGACAAAAAGATTTTTGTTTCTATTGTGAGGATTGGGTTTCAACGTTTTCCAGGCACATAATTAGAAACCATAGCTTGGAAATAGAGGTGCAGAAAATAGCCTCAAAACCAATGAAAAGTTTCGAAAGGAAGGAACTGATAAGTCAGCTAAGAAAGAAAGGAAACTTTCTAACAAGTGATACTCGTAACATAAGGCGAGTTAGAAAAGTAGCTCATGATAGGCCGTCCACTAATCCAAAGCCTTGCAAATTTTGCCTTGGGCTATACTCCAAGAAACATCTTTGGAGACACCAAAAAAAATGTTATCAAAAAACCGGAGAAGGAAGTAGTACAGCACTATCTTTGGCTCAAAATTTACTATCCAAGGACTTTAAAACAAACCAATTTTTACGTGAAAAAGTTTTTGATCGAATGCGGTCTGACGAGATAGCTGTCGCGGCTCAAAAAGACGTGTTAATCTGTGCATACGGCTCACGATATTTATTAACGCATAGAAAAAGTCATCAATTTACGGTCTGCTCAAGAAAAATGCGCGAACTGGGAAGGCTTCTCATTAGAGTAAAGGAATTGGATCCCAAAATAAAAAATTTAATTCATGCTCTTAGACCAGAAAATTTCGACCTTTTAGTGAACGCAGCCCGTTTGGAATCAGGTCACGACACCGAGACGGATATGTATAAAGCACCTACATATGGGATGAATGTTTGTACTTCATTGAAGGAATGTTGCGAAATAGGTATAACACATGCTCTGAAACGAAAGTACACTGTCGAAGGCAAAACTGCCTCAGAGTTAGAGGCTGAGCTTCGAACAACTATTCTTTTAATTCAATCCAATTGGAACGTGGAAATATCACACCAGACATCAAACTGTTTAAGCGCTAATAAGATGAACAGAGTCACCATAGTTCCTCTCGCTAGTGACCTAAAACTATTCAGAGACTTTCTCATCGAGCAAGGAAACTCTGCTGCAGCATCTCTGATTGCTAACAAAAATGATGTAGCTGCTTTTAAAACATTAGTAGAGACAGTATACTGCAGGGTTCTCCTCCTCTGCAGAAAACGACCAGGTGAACTCCAGAGACTTCTCCTGGAAACGTACGAAAAAGTTTGCAATAGGAGCAGTTACGAAGAATTTAAAGACGTTGTCAAGCCATCTGAAATGATACTCATCAGGAAGTTTAAGAGAGTTGTAATAGAAGGTAAACGGAAGGTTACACCGGTGTTATTCAGTCAGGACGTCCAAGAACATATAAGTCTTTTGATCAAAGTAAGGAAACACTTTGTTAAAGATTGTAACCCATACTTGTTTGCAAACACAACCTCAGGCAATCCGATTGTCGGCTACAAGGTTCTCACCGCACAAGCAAACAAAGCAGGTGTCAAAAGACCAGACTCTATTAGGTCCAGACTATTAAGAAAACACTTGGTGACTATTTCACAATTGTTCGACATGACCGACCAAGATATTGAGCAACTGTCCTCCTTCATGGGCCACACGTCTGGTATTCACAGAAGTGAATACAGGTTGCCAGACGACTTATTTCAAACTTCAAAGATAGCCAAGCTTTTGTTGGCCATGGAGAGTGGTGAAGGTTCCAAATTTAAGTCTCTTGACGAAATTGAGCTCAACTTGGATGAAAACCTATTAGAGGACCATCCAGAAAGCCCAAGTGACGACTCTTGACAATGAAGAATTGTCCCAAGATGACCAAATTATGGAAGACTATGCCCAAGCCTCTGCCAGTTCAAACCAGTTTACCAAAATAACAACTCCTACAAATCTTTCGAAACTTCAACATCCTAAAAAAGGAAAAGAGAATTAGTTAAATGGAAAGACGAAGAAAAAAAAGTTGTTGCAGAATTCTTTAAACAGCACATAAGACATTCTAAACCACCAAAGAAAAATGAATGTGAGCAGTTAATTGAAACACACAAGGAATTACTTGGAAACAAGTCATGGCTCAAAATTAAGGTGTTTGTTCAAAACCTATATAGTAAAAAAACCAAGTTCAATTTCAACTAAATGTGTATTTCAAATGATCGACCTTTGATAACCTTTGGTTATATTGTTTTAATGATTACACTTTTTTATATTTTATACTTTTTTATTTTTTTGATATTTTTAATTTGACATGAATTCATTATTATTTTAGATGGTTTTCATTATATGTCTTAATAATAATTACAATATGTTAAATGATGATTTGTTATTTTTCATTACCAATTTAATAGAAAAAACTAAGTGCAATGTTCATTTTTTATTTTAAATTTCTTATTCTTTATAGATTTTTAGATTTTGACATCAGTTCATTATCATTTTGAATGATTTTCATTCTTTGGTTTTAGTCTTAATATTTATAATATTTACAATATATGTTAAATAACGATTTTTCATATTTTAATTAACAATTATTGTTCCGTTTGTAATATTAGTTCTTCTGCCAATGTTATTTACTGTGTGTTCACAATTGATAATGTATTAAAATTTACTTAAACCTTACTTATTGTTCTTGGTTATTATACCTTTGTAGCAACAAATGAAAAAAATACGAACAACATGCCAGGATATGGGAAGAACTTTCTCGCGGGTTTTAGGCCATCGTGGAGTTCGGCATATTTCGATTTAGAATCATTAATCCAAAAACCATTATTGTACATCTCCTTGTACATAAATATTTGTTTAATTTCTCCAAGTACACAAATATTTGTTAGATCTTTTTTATCAACTAATATTTGATTGTTGTGTGGTCCAAGTAAGTTGTTAGCCATTTTTGGAAACCTCTGACCAAAAACAGGTATAGGTGAAACATTGAAATTTTAGATTCTTTTTTATTAAGTTTTGATTGAGAGCAAGGCATTTTAATAAATATTTAGTAATAAAATAAATATAAAAAGGATATTGAAAAATGTTAACTTAAAATTTTGAAATATTTTATTACGTACCACTATTGAAAACTTGAAACAAATAATAAGGCTGATTATCAAATAATAAAAATAATTATTAGACTTTGATATTGTTGGTTTTGCATTTTACTAATTTGTTATTAACAACGTATCACCAAAAACTAATTTATTTATTGCAGAAAATGAACCTGACCAAAAAAAGTGACTTAGAGATGATACTTCAGGTTATTTTTCTGAGTAATTTTTTAGTAATACTTGAACAACACGATTGATTAAAATCAGGCTTGTAAATAAATATTTTCGTTTTCCAGATTTTTGTCACGTAGTGGCTAAACTATCAAATTCCGAAAGTCTGGAAATGACAAATGCGTGAACAGTGCACGCACTTTAAAAAAATTATTATGGCTAAGAGCAAATCAAGTGAACCGGGGTGACTTTAGCCCTTGAGGGTGACTTTGGCCCATGGACGAAAAAAACTTTCAGTCCTATGCTGTTCTTTTGATTTCCCGCCATTTTCAATGTTATGGTGCTTATTTTGTTGCTTACTCTATGCTCTTTCTAGTCTATGCTACTACATTGTAATATCTATGGCTAAAGAGCTATCAATGTTGGCAACACAGCTGTCTACAATTTTGGCGAAAGCTTATACCTGTCTAACTTCTGATTGTTACAGTTATGAATTTATAGCATTGTTATGGTTAAGTGGCAAAAATGATTCTTTATATATTTGCTAAACATTATGTTAATGTGATTAAAATGTTTTCCTTATGAATGAATTTTTATATGTAAAAATATGTGTTGGGGTGTCTTTAGCCCACATCTTTCTACGTTAGAAAATAGTGTTTTTGAGTTGCTGTCAACTAAATATTGGTTTTTCCAACGTATTTTGGTTCCAAAACACTTTTATTAACTTAAACAAATCAATATAATGCAACAGCGCTCTTAAGCACTTAAGTGCTGAAGGTGACCGGAGCGGGTCGATAGTCATGGCTATCAATGGGACCACATTATCTGCAGAATCAACCCATAAAACGTGATAAAAAGGAACCAATTTTTAGTTCCTGAACTAAGATTTAATTCTCACAGGAGGCCCTATATTATTTTTCAACTATGCCCCTAATTACCCTTAATTCTTTACTTTGTGAAAAGTCGCTATGCCTGCATTAGTTTGTTTATTGAAATTAATTCTTATAAGTTGTGCCGACAATTATATTCCATCCTGAACCCCCATGTTATATACTGAATGAACTATATTGAAAGTAAAATCAGTGTAGGATTAGCCCAAGTCATAAAAGACATGGTTTTTATATGGCGTTTAACATTTAGGCTTAAGTGACCCCAGCTGACCGGTACAAAAAGTTATTCAATACATTTTATTTATGAATATGTGAAGTTTATTTAGGTCCAAAGTTTGAAATTTTCCACTGTTAAAAAAAATAAATATTTCTAAACCTTAGTTTTGGTAGTTTAACACATCAACATGTTGATAAGGACCTATAACATACTTTGTATTGGTATTTTGTTTTTAGTAAATTTCCTTTACGAGCAATTACAAGGTGATTAAACCCATCCCATTTCAAGCGTGCGAGCGCCTGGACTGACTCCTGCCGCCTCTTAGGAAAACCTTTCAGATGATTCATCTGGTAAAACCAAACATATCAGGAAAAATAACGCCTATCTGGAAACAGTTTTCAGCCTGTCGATCGGTTTCTAATTTTCACGTATTAATTTATATCCAAAGAAAATACTAATATGGTTTGACTCATAAATTAAAATAGTTATCTAACGCTTTAACTCCGTTATACGGCAATATTTTTCTGAATCGTTTAATGTAGTTGAGTAATAAATTCGTGATTATTATTGAAAAAATAAATTATTAAATGATATTTAGATAAACTTTATAGAACATGATAGTTTTATTACAGATTGCCTTTTTTAATTTTACTTAAGGGAAAAAGTATCTGTTAGTCTACTGATACCGTTTATTTTATCTTAAAACGAACACTGCGGTGTCCGGAAGTCACCGGCGGATGTATACGTTGTCGAGGTCATCACAGTGTTGCCAGATTTCCGGCTACCACAATGACGGTGTTGCGTAAAAAAATATACGCCAAGATATATACGGCAATCGATTGGAGCGCCTCTAGTGGAAGTTTCGAAAAGTTTTAACGTATATTATTTTCAAATCTGCTATCAATATGGTAGCCAGAGAAGTCAAGCCCAATCTACTATTTTAGTCATTTTGAGTGTCTCTAGCATGCTTAGACAAAGTGGTAGCCGTATACGGCTACCACA
>CM041789.1:37291109-37312771 GCA_023375725.1 Nephotettix cincticeps | reverse complement strand
ACTTTAAGGAGCTTAATTGTGTAGTTTTTTAAGCTGATTCTAATGGTGAAATATAAAATTAAAGATTTTCAAAAATAACATGTGAAAAACGCAAAAAACCCCATTTTGGGGTACAAAACCCCCCCAAACTACCCGTTCCCATTGACCGATATGTCTGGTTTACGAACTCGTCCGAGCATTTGTAGGAATACACGTCTCTACCAAATTTGGTCTTCATCGGACCATTTTTACGCGAGTTATCGTGCTAACAGACACACATATATATATATACATGTATAAAATGTTTAATCACAAAGAAATTGCACTTCTCGAATACTAGAACATTTGATTTTTTTTGTTTACATGCCATGTTAAAGTATATTTGAAATAATGAGAGTTGTCATTAGCACGACAGCATTCCGTGTCACATTTCTGTGTAACTGTACAGCTTTCCAGCTCTAAAACTTCACTCGAATATAGACCTGTTGTAATATGTTTCGTATTTTCTTCATTTAAGAAAAGATATGTTTATCATGAAAAAGTTATTATAATAATTGATTTTTGAGAATGCAATTGTTAGAGTAATTCTTTGAATGTGATTATAATATTGTGGTTCTATTACTCTTAGTAATAGTGGACGACACAACCGAGTAAGAAAAATGTTCAAGAACAAAATTATGTTAATGTGTTTTAGAATAGGTAGATCAGGCTCCGATAGTGTCATATGGTAATATGAGTTTTATTTATTGTTTGTAACATTTGTCATGTTGGCAGCATGGTTCATGTCCCCCCCTCCCCTGGAGCTGTGACCCATAGGTTAATTCCTCCTTCTTGAATAAACCTCCTTTGAATCAGCATGCTGGGTTCTCTGTTCCACCACAGCCAATTTACTAAATATTAATATAAGGTGATCTCATTATAGATAGGCAAAATTAGTACCTTATTATTATGTTTAACTATTAAAAATGAAAGAGAAGATGAATATCCCTGGAAATGTATATAGTTAGGGGGTCCGTTGTTCTCGAAAGCTGAACCCTCGTGCCAATTGACCTGCATCCATAAGACAGCCATGAACATAGCCTCAATTCCCCAGTGGAGAACTATTGTGCTCCCCTGTGATGTCCCACTACAGACTGACAATCTTGTTGGAGTATTATGTGGACATTGTAAGAAAAGCTTACCTTCCAGAAGGGTGCGACATGGTGTGGTGTCCAAGACGAATGATAATTGGACCAGATCCAGCAGATCTCCAGAAGATGACACTTTAACCCTCTATCTGGCAAGCGTCTCTGAGAGACGATTTTCGAAATGTAACCTGAGATGGCAGCGTCTCTCAGAGACGATTTTTACATCGATCTGTTTTAAGAGGTATTTTTGCTATAATAGTCGTATTAAACACAACAAATGCTACATCATTAGAAAGAAGAGATTCTAAACTTTTATTAGAACATATAAAACATTATTAGCCGGCTTTTATATCGCCAGGTATAATTTTTAAAAACTGATGACTTTTCGGAGATTTACACCGGAGCAGACGATCGTTCTTTGTTAACGCGAAATCAATGAAGTTCAAACTCTTCTATTTATTTTATTTTAGGCCCCAGGAAATAGTGGTTGGTATCACTGGATAGCTGATGTTATACAGAACAACTCGCCTGTTGAACGTTTTTTGATTAGAGCAGTAGTTTAGAAGTTATAATAAATTAAAAAACTCAGTTTTTTATAGAAAAATTCGTCTCTGTGGAGACGTTTGCCAACAGAGGAATAAAACATATATTTATTTCATTTCATACAAACATATTTATATCACTGGAAAGTACGAAAGTTGCTCATTTGACTGCACTAAATTTGAATCCTTTGTGTCAAACGGCTGATTTTTACTGACCATCTGAAATTCGCCATTTTCGTTGTGTTAGCCAACCACGTCGGGTGTCTGTGTCAGTCATTGCTAGGCGGCCATTCAACTGCGAAGTTGAACAGTTTTATCATTCTGAATATTATTTTAGTTCTAATTTAGTGTACAGTGAAAGTATTACTATTGTGGAGAACTGTTTTGTGTACAGTGAGAACTGTGTGTTAGTTTTCAAAACATAAGTAAGTAGTTGTGACTTTGGACAATAAAAGTAGGTAGCCTAGGCTAGGATAAATAGGCTAGCTAGACCTGAGTTCAACCATGAGTGAGCTAAACTCCTCCCAAATAAGACTTGTGCTATTTGAGGACAGTGATTACAGTGACAATGAAGAAAATCCTAATAATATCAATCCTACATCTATTGTCTCAACGGCACATTGCGAAGTTGAGGACGATGAACCAGATTCGGAAGGTGAGGTCGAGGCAGAAGTTTTGGAGGGTCATGAGAGTGATATCGATTTGGACATTTATGATGAGGGGGACTATATATCACCATCGGATGAGTCCCTCTCAACATTATTCAGTGAATCGGAGGATGAATATACTCCAACGTGTAAAGAACTGTTGACGGCGTATTCATCCGATTCGGAAACGCCAATAAAACCCAAACGAAAGGGAAAACTAGTGTCGTCTACACCGAAACGAAGGAAGACTCGGAGTAATTTACCATCACCAGGCTCACCGCTACCTGTAGACTCGCCACTGCCAGGCCCATCACTACCAGGCCTACCTTCACCACTTGGCTCACCATCACTACCAGGCCCACCACCACCACCAGGCCTACCTTCACCACTTGGCCCACCATCACTACCAGGCCCACCACCACCACCAGGCCTACCTTCACCACTTGGCTCACCATCACTACCAGGCCCACCATCACCACCAGGCCTACCTTCACCACTAGGCGCACCATCACCGCCAGGCTCACCGCAACCTCCAGACTCGCCACTGCCAGGCCCATCACCACCACATCCAGACTCGCCACTTCCAGGCCCGCCGTCTCCTGGCCCACCACCGCCTCCAGGTCCACCGCCACTTGTCAATGATGCGGCGAATTGGATCAGGGTCTACCCTCCCGAACCTCCAAAGGATGTCAGGAGAAAATTCCGTCAAAGACAGGGCCCTCGAAATATTCCAGAAGGTACCATCAGACCAATAGATTTTTTTAGTCTTTTTTTTACTAATGGTGTTTTCATGATGATGGTTCAGGCAACCAATCATTATGCAAACACCATGATTGCTGCTCGCCGGGCTGATGGGACACATCGACGCGGTACGCGCCTGTATGAATGGGTCGATGTGACCATCGGTGAAATAAAGAAATTTTGGGCTATCCTCATGAACATGGGTTTGGCTAGAAGAAAGAGGCTGGAAACTTATTGGAGCACTGCCTTCAATCTGTACCAGCCTTTTTTCTCTCAAACCATGTCACTGAGGCGCTTTCAGTTGATCCTGTCAATGTTTCAGGTTACAGCTCGTGTATCGCCACCCCGGGGCGAACCAGGGTACGACCCGTGGGTGAAGGTAAGTGAGTTTGTTGACGCATTGACAGGATCTTTTCGAAACTATTTTTTGCCAGGCCAAGAAATCTGCATTGATGAGAGCATGATTGGTATGAAAAATAGGTGCGTTTTCATTCAATACATGCCTAACAAGCGGCATTCTCGGTTTGGCATAAAAAAGTTTGAGTTATGCGATTCTCGAACCGGCTATGTAATGGATAGTGTGCTGTATTCTGGTCGCGAATTTTTGGCTGCAGGCAATATGGCCTTCACTCAAAAAGTTGTGATGGAACTGATGACCCGCTGTAATGTATTGAGGAAACGTTACCATCTGTTTACCGACAACTATTACACTAAGTTGCCTTTGGCGCGTTTACTGTATGAGCGTAAAACTTACTTGACTGGTACAGTAAACAAAAGGAGTAAGGAGTTGTCGAAGACGATTCTGCAAGCCAACCTTGGTGTAGGTGAGTCCATATATTTCAGGAAAGGGAATGATCATCACATCCTTTTTTTGAAATATAAGGAAAAAGCAACTAGAAAGCCTGTCCACCTAATTACCACCGCTTGTAGTGCAGAAAACGCACGAGTAAACAGGGGTAACCAGATGGTGAACAAGCCCGTGGTAATACACCGCTACAATCAACACATGGGTGGTGTTGACTGTAAAGACAAGAGTATTTACCACGTTACTTGCTCTCGCCAAACTAAAAAATATTGGAAAAAAATAGTTTACAACTTTGCAGACATGGCTTTGTTGAATGCTTATCTACTGTATAGGGATTCTACCCAAAACCCTATGAGTAGGTTTTCATTCATCAATGACATCATTTTGACGTTGGTAAACAGAGAACCAAATCCTGAACGTCCTTTGGCGGTCGCAGCAGCCCAGAATGTGGGGGAAGAACATGCCCTAACATCTAACAACACCCTTCGTGTTTGTGAAGTGTGCCGTGTTAGTGGTAAGAAGAGTAGGAGCAAGTCATGGTGTCCGGGGTGTAATGTGGGGTGCACCCTTTGTGCTACGGGCAGCTTGTGCATTACCGGCGTGAACGGTTTCATCAAGCCTACCTTCGGGGCAATCGTCAACTCCCTGCAGAATAGGATCACCCAGATAGGGATCTGGAGTAGACCTTGAGTTGTTCAAAGAGTTACTTGTAAGTGTTTTGTATATAATGCCTATGTTAATTTTATTTCTATGAATTGATTTTTTGTGTATTTTTATATAAGTAATTATTGAAACCACGGTAACCATTTTCTTTTTTGTTCTTTTTTATAATAATCTAAATTAGGCCTAAGTCTTGTTATAAATTAAGAGTATTTTAACCAAACAACTAGCCTATATCTATTAATCTAAAACCTATAAAACCGTTATCGCAAGGAAATTGCATATTTCTGTTCATTTTTTTCCAAAATATTAATTTTTTAGCAAACTGTTACATGTAAATATATATATTTTCTAAAACTATGATACATTGCCTACAAAATATAAATTTTACATTCATTTCTAGCTTCTATTATGTATTTTACAGCTCTTAGTATCTAAAAAACATTTTCATATTTTATAGCCTAACAGAGCGCAGACATGGTTGTATGACCCGATATCTTCTTTGTGTAACAACCTAAATACTTAAATTTTTGAAATAATTGAAATAAACTAATATTGAACCTACACACATATTTAGGGTGTGTAAAAAAATCATACAATTTGTATTTTATTATCTTATTTCATATTCTAACATTTGAAATTTTGTTTCATTTTTACGTTTTGTTTTTATACTTGTCTAGTTTTCCAAAGTACCCCTGTATGAAAGTTGTTAAAAGTATGTATTTTCTAAATGTATGATAAATTTCCTAAAAAATGTATATTTTGGAATTTTTCTTGTAAAATTAATGTAAAACTTATGAGTGTTTAAATTTCAACAATATTTTATGAAATCGCTTGACAAATTTTTAATTAATTTACTTTATGGCTTCTCTAATTTTTTTCCTTAGTGGTAAATGTAAATGTAATATTTTTTCTGTGAATGGGTGTAAATATGTACAATAAAACCTGTTTTTCTGGCTTATATTTTGAGTTTTACTAATTTTCCTAGTACCCAGAAAAAAAAATGTTTTTTTTTACAAAATGTTTGGTACTTATAAAATAGTAAGAATCTTCTTACTGTTTGTAAATATTTTAAAAATAACTGTATGGTGATAAATACTAATATATTGTTAATCTTTTTTCAATATATTGTTATTAGGAAAAAAAATTATTTCAACTTGTAATACTTGATCAAACTTTGAATCTTAGTTTTGACCCAAAAAATTTTTTTTGGTTATCTTGAGTTTTTGAGTATATAATTAAGAAATAAAATTTTAGCTTGTTACCATTTGATTCGTCATTTTATGCAGAAACAGAATATATATAGTTTTATGGTGTTATTGTTCAGTACAACCATTTTATAAACCATATTATGTAGCTACTACCACAAAGTCTTGAAATCTCTGCCATCTCACACTTGGTGGCGTGCAGACGACGCCCGCCAGATATAGGGTTAAAGGACAAAAGTAGTGACGAGGCCGGGGCTGTTAGTCTCCGATGAAGTGCAAGATAGAAGGAGGGTGTTCCAATCCTTTAAGATGGGGGAGTGTGACGCCGGGGCCCATTTTCTCAGGAGCAAGGGAAGGGGAAGCGGCTGGACAACGCCTGAGGCGAACGCAAGAGCAGTCGGAGTTGAGCGGGCACTAGAGGAGGTGACCGACGGGGAAGGCTAGTAGAGGATGACGGGCTACTAGAAGTTAGGTTAGTTTTGCTGTTCAAATGTTTCCAACTTAGGTAAAAGGTTGTGGCGTCTTAATTTGTAGGTTTCTTAATTTGAAGAGGTTTTTCTTCGGAAAGCAGCGGCTTATTTAGACGCGCCCCTGAAGAATTCTACCTCACTGTTACTAATTCTGTTCACAGGATGAATTCACAGGAGCAAACCCCTTCCGTCAATAATGACCAAAACGCAACCAGCAAATCACGTAAGAGAACTGGCTCCAAGGCTAAGAAACGTCAGGAAGCAAAGTTTCGGCTTAAGAAGAACAAGCAGATCGATTCTTCGCTAAGAGATTCTATCATGTTGAGGCTAGGTATACAAGATCCCACTACAATATCATCTGTAGCAGTGGAAAGTACCATAGTTCCAACCATAGTCCCTATCACATTGGCCGGAATTCCCATGTTTCTAGAAGAGTTATGGGCCCGCCTGCTCGCAGTAGGACCCAGACCTTTCGCCCAAAGTTGAATAATATAGGTACGGGAGTTTGTGAATTGAATCTGGTATGAATTATTCTGAACTACCAACCCCCTCACACCCCGAAGGGAGGCGTGACGGTACAACAACTGACACATGGATGTCGGCAAGCATAGAAAATTACATAGCTAACACTGCTCATTACATTACTAGGAATTTTGAGTCCGTCTTGTTTTGTTAGAATGTTCACGAATTCACGTGTGAATGTTCACGTGAACATTCTAACTAGTGATTCTAGTGATATGAATGTGAAAATCTAGGAAATGAAATAAAGAAGATTGCCGATGAGTTCCCGTTATTGAATAAGATAACACTTACTATGTCCTATAATGCCTCCGACCTAACAGGAGCTGTGAAGAAGGTGCTGCAAGTCCAACATTATGGTTGTTTTGCACATTTATTAAATGCAATATTGCAAAGTCGTGAAAATTGTTGACTGGCTGATAAAGTGCAGAAGGTTGTATCTTTTCAAAAGAAGCACCTCTGCCGCAGAGAAACTAAATTTTCGCAGAGGCAACTAGGACCAAAAAACTGATGTAGGAAGTCCCTACACGGTGTAATTTCACAATTTACATCTTGTCCCGATTTACCGAACTCGAAGATCCCGTCAAAACCACAACAGCTTTAATTAACAAAGATCTCCCCATTCTTACTGCAGAGGAATGGCAAGTTTGCAAAGAACTGAGCGATGTTTTGGAACCTTTTCAAAAAGTTACCCGAAAAATCTGTGAGGTAGCTTAGGTTACGGGGAGCCAGTTGATTTCTCTTAAAATGGTATAATCAATGTTCAGAAAAATTAGAAATCATGATGATCCAGTCAGTTCAACGCCTCCGCCACAATGGACTTTGACAAGCTGCAAGACATCGTGTCTAAGAGGAAGTTACCTGCAGATGATAAGAAGAGGAAACGTCGCAGGATCACACCGACAGCTGTTTTACTTGGAACTGCCGCCACCACCGCCGTTGCAGGAAGAGATCCACGCATCTAAACGTCGGCGGACAACTCCGGCGCTCCTGCTCCCCACACCCTCTAGTAAGCTACCATTATAAATAAGATTCAGCAGATAACTTCTTCTGCTGCCGCAGCTACATCAGAAATGTAACACAAGCATCGCCTTCTTTGAGTTGACACTTTCAGTGAAGAAACGTTTTTATCTATCCTACACGTTGTATATGCTACTTGGATGCCGATTCATCGTTTTCTCCATTAATGTATATTGTCGATAAGAAGTGGTGGTTGCAAATTGCATTCACACCCGATTGCTCAAACACATTATTTCATTACAGTAAGAGAATTAATGAGTTTATTTTAAGTGTCACTTCAGATTAAACTAAAGGTTCAGCCACTTTATACAGAAAACCTAAAGATTGCTCCATCTGAACATTTCAACTCATCAATTTCCATCACTCGCTACCGAAGACCAAAGCTAGAGTTGTACTGTTGGAATAATTCCAAAAAATACTTGTTTCAACAATTTTGAAGAACCCTGAACTCCTGCAATCACTTTTTCCGAAGAGGAGTAGAGAAATTTGTGTCTACTGTCTGAAACTATCGGGGAGTACTTTAAACTCTGCTCCGCATGTCAACCGGCAGCTACCGGACTGATGGAGACTGATGTCATCGACCTTCGCAACAAGACCACTAGCACTGACAGCTACACTGCAACATCCTACAAGTGACACGTCCGCTTTAAAGAGGAGATAAAACAACACCTTCCGAGTCAGATTCACAATACTACTCCAAGCTAGCCTTCAAGGAAAACAGTGAAGTGAAGGAAAACAGTGCCCCTCGTGTGGCTTCATGCAGAGTTACGTGCTTTATGTTACGAGCGTGTGTCTACTCAAATTTATGAACTTGGCAATGAATTTAGCCGGCTAAAAATGTCTTGGATGTATTTTGTTCTTTTAGTTTGTGTGTATAAAATAAAATTATGTACTGCTTAGCTGTGTGTGTGTGTGTGTTGTTTTTATCACCCCTCATCCTCACCCCCCTCTCTCTCTTTCTTGTGTAAACAGGTAAGGAAAGAAAAACAAAGCATCTAAGTGCAAGAAAAAAATCTTAACATTTTAACTGAATAAAAACAAGTATACAATTAACATTTACAAAGTACAATTGTTGATCAAAAGTTATTTGCATTATTATGTATTGAGTTACCTTTGACTTTCAATATAATATAGCAAATACTTTAAATATTGTTAAATAAATATTTTTTTACTTATTCTCATTATCTTTTTATTTTATAACTAAACCGCACCATTATTTTAAGGAAACCCTGTATATTTTAAAATATTTAAGGATATATATAAAATTTTTAAATACAATATAATATAGGCTATATGAGATATCCATCGTTTATTATTCGACATCCGTGGTGGACACCCGACACCGGTAGTCACATTCAGTATTTCGCACAGCATGACTGCAAAGGGGACTGACCAAACGTTCAACCAAGGCTAGCCACGAATCACGACAAAAAAAGCAGACCATGCACTTCTGACGAGTGGTCAATATTCAAAATGGGATTAGGGACAAAGAAACGATTTGATAGAAAATGAATAGCGGCAGTGTGGAAGAAACCCTGGAGAGGAAAGGGCTGGGTTGGGGGTGGGCTAAGTATTTCACCGTGATATCCAGTTCAATCATCCGCCATCTATACTTCCATCCGCACCAGCACGAGGACCTGGGGAAGAGGACAAGGACGAGAGAACGAGCTTTAGGACCGGATCCGAACACCGCCGGTTGAAGACGGATCTACAATTCCGAACCATGTTTCTATGGCATAAATAGTTACACAACTTAAAATACATTCTGCTCAGAACAAGTATCAGGTGCCCCCTGGGCCAATTATATTCACCAAGAATATTTAATTTCAGTGCCTGAACTTGTAAATTTCTCTGCTAGGTCAAATTGTATCTGCCTGCCCATGAGGTTGCTCAGGGAACAGCGTCAATAACATTAAAAATAACAAATTAAACTAGATATCAAATATTGTCTGACTCAGGAGTCGACACCAGTCCCACCCCCGCCTGGGAGACTCAGCACTTACACCAGCTCAGTCTGGATTTCCCATTGTAACAGAACTGGCCGGTTCGCAGATATTCTTAAAATTGTGACACTTATGCAACCAAATAATAATATCCAAACATTTTAAAATCACCTCTTGAGGGGCATAGTTGTTCAGGCTTTGTCACAGTTTGCTTAGTTAATTACATAATTATGACAACACGATCAACATTTATTGTGTTAGGACCTCGTTTAACTCGTTAACGTATCCGTCCATTGTATCATATCAAACATCACAACACTTCGGATCTTAGTAAATGCTATATTTTCAACTTAGTGCTTTTTAATTGTTTTCCGTGTATCGTATGCATTATAACTTTAGGTTTCAAACGCACATATTTTCATAAAAGTCAAAGTAGAAGCTGCTGTGTTGCTACCCAACCCTTCCTTCGATCAGAGGGCCTCTGGGTGAAAAATGGTTGAATCTGTAATTTACTTATTAAATAGCGTACTTCCACTGCCAATCTCTGTTGGATCCTGATTCTTTTCATTGCCAGGGTGACCATTTTTGTATATTTTCACAATTATTAAAGATAAGGATCGAAAACTTATTAAAATCTTGTAAAACGCATCGAGGCGCAACTCTTTTTATTTTTACAGTCGCCAGAATATAACATATGTTATAAAATTGCAGTTGCATGTTATTTTCAAAATGGTGGCCTTTCAAACAAAAATAAAAAAGCGTCCCATTGTGTACCAGTCTCCCATTAGTGCACTGTCTTGACTTTTCAAGACAGTGAACAAATCTTAGAGCCAACTGGTCCTAAATTTGAAAATGGTTTAGATAAGAAACAATTGTAGCCCTTAAACCAATTATTTAATAGATATCCTGAAACCATCTCCAAAAAACTAGGGAAAACAAACTTAAATAAAATACCACATTTATAATTGGAAGGGGAGAAAAGAAGTTTTTGGGGGAAAACGAAGAGGCAGGCAGTGTGGGAAGAGCCTTGGTGTAAGAAGGACTGGATTGGGGAGTGGATCGAGTAGCTCCCCGTTATATCCAGACCCACCATCGGACTTCAAGACTTCCATCGGTGACAGCCAAGAGGACCTGGGAAGAGGCCAAGGACGAGCGGCAGGAGAGAATCCCAACACCACCGGCTGAAGAACACCCTACGCTCTCCGAGACCATCCTCATCCTCCTCGAAGAGAAAATTGACTTTATAAAAGGTTGGATTTTTATCATTTTATGTAGACCAAATTTCAGATAAAAAATGATACTGTAGATTGATCAATTAATTCATAACAATTTATTAAAATCCTTTTTATATGTGAATATATTAAACATTTTTTTGGATTTGACGATCTTTTGTGTATAGTGAAATGTTTTAACATATATTTAAATTAGATTGATATATATATATATATAGATAATACTAAATAAGTAAAAGGGCCTCCATTTATCCATTGTTTTATAGATATATCTATAAAACAATGGATAAATGGAAGCCCCTTTTACTTATATATATATATATATATATATATATATATATATATATATATTACTCTTTATTGTTTTATGTATATATTTTGATTCAGATTGCATGTTTCATAAGAAATTAATATACAGTATAATCATTGCTCTGAAGTTAGTTCAATTGGTATCCTCACCAGCCAAGCGAGTCAAAATACACAATCACAGTGTATAAACTTTACACTCGAGAATGTATGAAGAGCCCATTTCTCCACCAGGCGACACCTTTCACACTAAAATTAATTCAGATCAAATCAATATAATATTTAAATTTCCCGAAGCCTTCAATGATATCAGAGGACATCAATCAGAGGATCCAGAAAGACAAAAATATAAAAAACTCCTAACTAAATCACCACCAGCTATTTACATTAGAAGTTGATGATTTTTGTAAAGAGTCTAGTGAAGATTTTGATTGGTGTAGTAAGTATTGGGAGCCTGAAATTTCAGAAGAAATTTTGAGAGATTAGGCCATACAATTTAACATCAACCTTGTGTCTCTATCAGCTTTCTTGATAATTCTTCAAAAGCACAGGTGTTTTAATTGAATCCCTGTGGATGCAAGAACTTTGATAAATACACTGAGGGAAGTTTTAGTAATCTCTATAGAAAATGGCCACTATTCACACTTGGGATTAGAATTAAGTTTGAAGAAGGTTTTTAGTTTTATCAAAGTGTTTTTATTTTTATACAATTGAATTGCTTTTAAATATTGATGGCTTGCCTTTGTTTAAAAGATCTCTTCAAATGAATTATGGCCTTTATTGGGAAAGGTTTGTAATGCCCCTGCCCTTAAGTCCATGGTCTGTCCCATTGGAATCTATGGCGACTAAGGCAAAACTTCATGTTGTTCTTCATTTCTGATGAATTTTGTTGAAGAGGCCAAAAAAACTGATATTTCATGGCTTTGTTATCAACGAAAATATCACATCAGTTTAGATTAAAGTTAAATTTATCTGGGATACTCCGGCTAAATCCTCTATTTTAAACATCAAGGGTCACACTGGATATTATTCTTGCTCTAAACGCAAACATCGTGGAGTAAGGTTAAGGAGGCTGGTACACCAAATATTTTTAAAATTTAGATTTTTTTCCTTTATATTTTTATAAACTATTATTTTCTAAACAAAACAGTGAAAGAATTATTTAATTATGACAATTTTTATCGAAGTTATAGGTAAAAAACCAAACTAATGTACCACAAAAATTCGTTGATTTTCTACACCTGCACCACTCTAGTGAGCATTCATCCCAATACACACAATTACATTACTTCTGTTATTTATATTTTATATAGTATAGTTGCTAGGTAACCTTTATTTAGTATCTCTTTGTTTTACTTTCCAACTACAGTGTGTATATGTCGTCTGTTTGCTAATTTTGCTTTGTTGTTGTGTTGTGTCAGTTGTGTTTTGTTTACAGTTTAGTGTTATTGTAGTTTGAATTATTATATTAAAAAATGGATAGGAAGGGAGTAAGAAGAGCAAAGAAGAGGAAATTCCAAGGTAATAGATACACAGCTAAAGCAGTTTTTAACAGTTCAAGTAGCAAGAAATTAAAACTTGCTTGTCCCAGCCCTAAAACTAACCTAAACAAGCCTAGTCCTAAATCTATCAAAAGCCAAACTAAGTTCAATGAGGTAAACAAGAATCCAGAGGGATATAGACTTATTGATATTAATCTGCTAGCCAATGGAATAAAGAACTATTTGTCTTGTAAAATTTGTGGTGGTGAGATAAATGTATCGGAAACCTGTGTACGTGGCCTAGGTTCGAAGATTTTGTTTGGATGTCAACAGTGTAAATCTGATTCAGATCACTCTCCAGATTTCTACACCAGTAGAACTATTCCAAACACTAAAAGTACCTATGAAGTTAACAGAAGGGCTGTGTATGCAATGAGGTCCATTGGCCAAGGATTAAATAGCATGAAGAAGTTTTTTGGAGTTATGAACATGCCTCCACCCGTTGCCCGCGAACTTATAATATAATCAATAACCAGATTTTGAAAGCCACAAGGGCTGCTTCTAGGGAGAGCATGGAACTAGGAGTAAAAGAAGAGATCCAAGAAACAGCTACTGAACCTAATACAGATCTAACAGTTTCTGGAGATGGTACTTGGATGAAACGTGGCCATAGTTCATTGCATGGAGTTTGTACAGTGATCGGGGCAAACAGCGGCAAAATATTAGATGTCGAAGTTCTTTCGTCATTTTGCCATGGTTGCAGTAATTACAAAGGACCTAAATGTGGAAGAGAATATGAAGAGTGGGTAGAAGAACACAAGAGGAAAGGAAACTGTAAAAGAAATCATCATGGATCAGCGGGAAGTATGGAAGTGGAGGGAATGAAAAATATTTTCAAACGCTCTGAGGATACTTATGGTGTAAGATACACTAAATATATAGGGGATGGTGACACTTCTACATTTCTTTCTTTATTTGAGAGTAAGCCTTATGGACCAAATGTAGATTTAGTTAAAGAGGAATGTGTAGGCCATATTCAAAAGCGAATGTCAACTAGACTTAGAACTCTAAAAAAGAAAAATAAAGGCCTACTTTTAAGTGATGGAAAGGGCCTAAGTGGGAAAAACCGACTAACTGACTCAATAATTAACCAGCTAACAGTGTATTATGGGAATGCCATTAGAAGTAACTCAGAAAACCTGAACAATATGAGAAAATCAATTTGGGCTGTGTGGTACCATAAAGCCAGTACAGACCAAACACCACTTCACTATTTTTGTCCCAAAGGCGTTGACTCTTGGTGTCAATACAATAAAGCTGTAGCTAACAACACAGTAGCAGACTTTAAACATAAGAATTATATCCCCTTACCTATTATGGAATTTATAAAACCAGTATTCAAAGACCTCTCAAAAACAGAACTCTTACGAAGGAGAGTATCACTTCCCTAAAGGATATTGGCCGTGACATTAGGGCTGTTATTTGTGATCAGGGAACAAATAATCAAAAGGCGGCGTCTATTTTGGGCGTAAATGATGTATCACCTCATTTTCACTGGCAAAACACAAAAATTTATTTTGTTTTTGATGCTCCTTATCTATTTAAAAGTATCAGGAATACTCTTTTAAAAAGGAATATTAAACATGGTGACGGAGGAGTTTGGGCCAAGTGGGAACATATTGTACAGCTGTACAATATTGACTCTTCTACAAATAAGGCACGCGCACTTTGTAAGATTACCCCAAAACATCTGGCGCCTAATGCCTTTGATAAAATGAAGGGGAAGTTGGCAACACAGGTTTTTAGCCACTCAGTGCATGCCGCCATGATGACAACTGTGGACACGGCTCAGTTACCGACTGAGTCAGTCAATACAGCTACCTTTTTAGGTAAGCTTAACGATATTTTTGATTGTCTGAACAGCAAAGTTCAGTTTGACTCCAATCCAAATAGATGTGCCGTTTCATCCAGAGGAAAAGGTCTCCATGTATTGAAACCCTTGGAAGAGGCAATGCAATGGATGACTGGGAATGTGAGAAACCAACTCCACGGTCCCCAAGCAAACCACTCTGCTTCTCAGGCTTGTGTTGGACAATCACGGCTATATTACAGCTCTGGTCTGACTTGGAGGGTGAAGATATGAAGTTTCTCTTGACTAACAGGTTTGTAACTTATGTTTAAAATTCATAAACAACTACTACTCCTTAGTTCCCCAATCAACAGCTATTCCATAATAAATAGTAAGGTTTCATTATTACTATAATTAAATTTTATTATTAACTGTTTTTGTAAATAGAACATTTTTGTAAATTTGGTAGAAGTATAAATTTTCACCAAGACCAACAGGAAATTATCATCCACAAAGCTAGAAAGCCTATTGAGGCAATAATCTTAAAGGTGTCAGGACTTTCCAACTCAGTAATATAGTAATGATAATGATATATGACAAGTTTTTATCAATATCTGCCGATAAGTATGAGAGTTATTTGTCTATTCCCCTTAATATTAACATAGGAAAGTGTATGCAGGTTTGCTGCTGTGAGAAACATTGAAAGTAGGCATTACTAGCATAAAAAATTTTATATGGTTTTACTGTTATATGGTAAAATAAGTCTTACCATGAGAACTACGGTAAAACCTTCTTCCCTACGGGAAATTCGCTAAAACAAATGCACTTGTAGACATTTAAAATTTTACAGTCTTAAAACCTTTGCAGGCTGACCCAAGACGCATTGGAGGATGAATTTTCTATTGCCCGACAAAGATGTGGATACGACAGAAATCCTTCAGCCATGACATTCCGCCAGAACTTGCGCCACAGGATTCAAGTCACCCTGATGAAACCTCCAGAGACATCCAACCGTGAGGTTAGGGGTTTTAAATTAACCTAAAAACATTTTTTATACAAGTTACACATATATACCTATTTTATGATATTAGAAATAAAATAATGATTTACACCATACATATTAAATTAATATGTTTAATTATTTTGATAAATCATTAAAAAAGTAATCTTAAATTAACTTAAAACATAACCATTTTACCTGTATAACAAATAAATTTTATATTTTATTGGAGAAGCTGCAACAATACTGTAGTTTAGTAATAACATAATGTACAAAAAATTACAACTGTGTTTGGCAACTTTGGTTGTTGTAGAACTTCATTTAGAGCTGTTTTATTTAAACTCTATCACGTTTTGAACTACTCATATTTGGTTGCAATTATAAGGTAATTTTTGTTACAAGATGGACGATGATGTTCTTGGACCTTCTACATCGGATGTGGAGACAATAGTAGACACGGAAGATGAAGGGGACGATGAAGGCACTTTGGGGGATTTAATGGATGTTGATGTCATCGACGATAATAGGCCTGACATTCATGTGGATCTGGAAGAAGAAGAGGAGATCGATGACCCAGACATTGCTCCTGGCCCCTCTGATTCTATGGATATCGACCCACTTATGGATCCAGTTCCTATTCCAACACTCCAAACTCTTGAAACATGTTCAGTGCAGTAAGTAGTTTTATTTAATACAGCATAACAGGGAAAATGTATTAAATTAACACTTCATAGTTGTAATCTCTGATTCTATTCCCTACCGTGAGCTATAATTAAAGATTTTTCCATTGTAACGCTTCTGCTGATGTATTACAGTTTTCGATACCCGTAGAATCATAAATTATTTAGTAATAAACGAAAAATGTAACAATTGTATCCTAGTCCAACGTAGAAGTACAAATTGTTTTAATAAGGTAATTGTATAATTGATTGTTTATTATTTTACTTCCTCCCTTTATACGATAGTATATGGAGAAAGTTTTCGTTCAAATTCCCAAGTTTGAGTTGAGAGTGGATATATTCGTTTTGGGGCTCCCTGAACCCAAAAAATTAAGTAAGTTATAAGTGCATAGAGTACTAAAAGTTATGACACCACCCAAATGTCTATAAAAATTACGGTTCAAAAGTTAAAAATGTCCAAAAAACAATATTTTAGGTTTTTCACAAAAACAATAAAGTTACAATAAAGTATGATTTGTCTACCACCATTAAAACTACTAATTAAACTAATTTATTTAGTTTAAAAAACTAAATAAATTAATTACTAACAGTTTAATTTAGTGTCCATGGTAAACGCAGAACGTTGTCTGAGAGCACCCTATGTTATTCTCAAGGTGAATATTAAAAAATAAATTTCTTCCAGGTATGTTGCTGGTTATTTGGCCTGAACGTGTATAAGGAAATTTAACTGTGAGCAATGAGGCAAAGAACTTACTAAGGAAGATCTTTTGTGTGACAACAATGAACTTCTCCTCCTACATAGAAGCTATTCAACAAAAGACGGAGTCAGTCATTTGACAGCTCCATCTCAATTGATGGCTTATGTGACAGATCTGATGTTGACGTCATTTCATGAAAACTTTAACAAGGTTAAGCACATTGTTGGCCTAAAAGCCTATCTTGTTCAATGTGTAAGAAAACACATTTTGCAAAAGGAGTGGCTGAAAATTGATAGTTCGTGTACTACACACAGAGACTTTATCATCAACTTTCTTGTAAGATTGAAAATTATTAAAACCGCGCTTTGGACTTCGCGGGAAATACGGATGTTCCGTTATTCAAGTTCAAGAAAGTTGAAAAATTTACAACATTTGCAAATGTCAAGCCAGTTTGTCACACTTTTAGAACGATCATTGTAAATAATATATTATCTACTGGTTGTGTTCTTAGTGTTTTTAAATTTGTTTACAAGTGTCCTATTTAAATTAACTGTGTTATTCCCAGCGAATGATTTCGATAGCTATTTTTTTGGTAAGTTATATATTTGTGTTTATTTTTTTGTGTATTCATTTAAGTATTTATTTCCTCATTCTTTTTATTAATTATTTTCACGCTAATCCAATACTATAATACGAGCAAGGTTTGTATATATATATATATTTGCACACGGATCTCGAAAACGGCACCGAGGAATTTCTTTAAATTTTGGAACTAACTAATTTCCGAGTAGAAAATAAGTTCTAGATAGGTCTAATGTCCAGGAAAATTCGTGTTTTACTGTAATATTAAGTTTAAAATCTAAAAATTTAACATTACGCTTATGGAGAATAAAATGTAAACAATACAAACCAAAACAGCTGATTATAACCGTTTGACAGTTCTTGATTGAAGACGGCAAAGAACAATATGTGAATAGAGGTTTTTCATAAATATTTATTTTATGTATGTAATAAATGTAAAATTATCAGGTTACTAAACAATTTGTAAAAACTTAAGGGTAACATAACTGTGCGAAATAAAAGCAGGAAAGAGTATTTCCAAAATCTTCCGTGTTTTGATAGAAAACGTATTTGTTGTATTGCTTGAAGCCACTGTAACAAACCAATTAATATGTGTAAATTAAATTTCTCTTTTGCTTTTCAATCCTCATTCCGTTTATATCAAAATCAGTTGGTCACAGGCTAATAATAACGGTATGGATAATTAAACAGTAAATGATCGGCTTTGGCTAAAATACGTTAAACGGCATCGCTCAATTGACTAACGTCGTAGCCGAGTTGTAGCGTGTCGGCCTCAAGAACTATAGGCCGCGAGTTCCATTCCCACCAGGGGCGATACTTTTTCTTCAGTGCTATATTAATTATGGTGTATTAAATCGGTTTTATTTCAACCACATAAATGTTTTCATTGGGCAGTAAATTTGTTTTAATTTTGCTAATTAACTTGTAAAAACATGTCTTATTCTATCCGAGCAAAGCTCGGTCACCAGGTACTACAATTCTATTAAACATTCTGTATAACCCATTTATTGATATTTTATGGTGACTAAGGAGAAGCGGACATTGTAAGTATATGCTTAATACTTCAACAGAAAATGTAAGGGACTTTTTAATTCTTATGACTAATAATCATACTCTAAAATATAATGATTAATATATATTTTGGTATTTATTAATTGCTGTACATATATTTTTATACATTTAATTTTTGTGTATATATATTTTAGTCTTTTATTAAATGCTGTCACCAGGGGCGATACTTTTTCTTCAGTGCTATATTAATTATGGTGTATTAAATCGGTTTTATTTCAACCACATAAATGTTTTCATTGGGCTGTAAATTTGTTTTAATTTTGCTAATTAACTTGTAAAAACATGTCTTATTCTATCCGAGCAAAGCTCGGTCACCAGGTACTACAATTCTATTAAACATTCTGTATAACCCATTTATTGATATTTTATGGTGACTAAGGAGAAGCGGACATTGTAAGTATATGCTTAATACTTCAACAGAAAATGTAAGGGACTTTTTAATTCTTATGACTAATAATCATACTCTAAAATATAATGATTAATATATATTTTGGTATTTATTAATTGCTGTACATATATTTTTATACATTTAATTTTTGTGTATATATTTTGGTATTTATTAATTGCTGTACATATATTTTTATACATTTAATTTTTGTGTATATATATTTTAGTCTTTTATTAAATGCTGTACATATATTTTTATATATTTAATTTTTGTGTAAAACAGATTAAAACTTGGTTAACAACTCTGTAATCTTTTTGTTTGTTTTTTAATAGCAATAAAATATTAATACTATTGATATTTTTCATAGAAATCTGCAAATATTTCAAAACAGCCAATGTTCCTTATTTTTACAATATAATTAATAAATTAAAAATATTAATGTTTAAAATCTTAAATCAAATGGGTTAGCAGCAGCAAAGTCTATTGTTGCTCACGCTCGCCTCTAGCAGGCAACGACAATAATAAGTCAAGAGTTGACACAGTGTGGACACTCCAGTCGAGGTTTCGCAACGTTCGGTGTATTCCGCCGGAGCAGGTGTCCTAGGCCTTGTACACATGAGGGCGTTAGACGCGGCGTTGAGCGCTCGTTTGTCAAACGCGCGTTAGCCAAATACATAGAGACAAATGGTATCGTACACATGCAACCGCGCGCTTTGAATAAACGTTGCCGAAACGCGACGCTTGTAGTTTCCACTTCAACCGCTACGTTTGCAGCGCGCTTCGAGTTACTATACTGGGCATTGGAACGTACACTTGTACTCATTCGAGTGCGCGCTTTTGCTCGGTTTGGACGTGTGATCTGTGAGTGATCTTGTTTTGATCTGTTTGTGTATGCACAATGGACGCGGAAGCGTTTGACACTGACTTGTTTATTGATGAAGTTGAAAAAAGAAGATGCATCTGGGACATGGAGTGTCCAGATTATAATAATAGAGTTTTGAAAAAGTCTGCTTGGCAGGAGATTGTGGATGTGTTTGCAGAAGAAAACATGACAAAGGAGCAGAAGACAGTTTTAGGTAAATATACAAGGCATTATTAGTATTAACTAGTAATACATTTATTCAAATTGTAGTACGTTGAATTAATAAAATCAAAGCAGTACTGTATGTCTTTATACGAGTAGGCCCTACCACATATTTGTAATACAAATACTTGTCGTACCAAGAGTGCACTTATGAAATAAGTCAGTGTTTTGTGTTCACAATATCTTATATACTAATGTTATCACCAGTATATATTTCACATAAACGCTTACACCATGCGGTCTTGCCAAGGGAGTTTCCCGTCCGTAACTATGTACTGCGCAAACTTGTCCCTCACAGTTCTTGCGTAGTTACTTGCCCTGTGCCATCAACACTTTCAAATGTACTTGATAATAAGTTTCTTCTACCCTGAAGCCATCTTTGCGTCTAACGTAATTGTGTAGAACGCAGCACGCCAAAACAATTGACTCAGCAAAATCGGTGTTAACATTCAGAGCTCTATGGAATACTCGCCACTTGTCCGTCATTATTCCAAAAGTGCACTCTATATAGCGGCGAGCCCTTGAAAGTCTATAGTGTCCTACGTAAGGACACATGATGTTATTCGATAGACCAAAAGCATCATCCCCAAGAAATACGTAAGGTAAACTAGTGTTATCTAATGCTGTTATTGCTTTAGGTGCTGGGATGTTTAACGTTTCTTTAGATAAATGTTTGTAAAACAACGATTCTTGGAAAATTGTGGAGTCATTAGCTTTGCCATAAGACCCTACATTAACATAGAGAAAGCAATAGTTTGCATCACACACTGCCAGAAGAACAGTTGAAAAAAAATGTTTGTAGTTGTGATAAAGAGATCCAGTTCCAGAGGGTTGCACAGTCCTTATGTGTTTCCCATCGACACATCCTAAGACATGGGGGAAATTTGCATATTTAAAAAATTCATTGCTGATTTCTATCCACCTTTCTTCTGAAACAGGAGGCATACATATAGGTTTGAGAAGTCTCCACAGAGCTGAGCATACTTGTCGTACTATATTAGCGATTGTTTATTTTCAAATATATAAAATATATTTATTTTATAGATATAATATTTATTTTAGTATAGACAGTTATCATAGTTATACTAAACAATAATATAAAATAAAATTTGAATTATCTTGGAGAGAAAGTAAGTTATGATGGAAAAACCTAATTAAAAAAACAAATTTGAGGAAATCATAATTTATTAAGTAAAAATTTTCCCTAATTTGTTACACCTCAAAACTTTAACTGAGTACGGTATGTAGTAGAATGCCGCAAACATGGTGTAAAAATTTCATTAAAATATTTTTAATACAAGTCATGAAATAAATGGAAGCAATGCAAATGGAAATCAACTGCTGCAATTTCAATAAGAGGAGTATTCCCTGAATGGAAATGTTCATCGTCTTGGCTTTTGGAGGGCTGCACGGCAAGTAAGCAGCGGACAGTTGTCCCATGTGACGTCACACTCTGACGTATAAACTGAGCAGTGTGCGTTTAACTGGGTGATACCGTGTATTCTATTTTATTAAATTGGCAACAAGATCGAAAGACTTTTATGGACATGGCTAAATTCAGATGTACCCACCTTTCCCTCTCTATTTAAACGCCCGACAACTTTCACAGTTCAGTCCTATGCCAAGACGT
>CM041789.1:37269919-37291009 GCA_023375725.1 Nephotettix cincticeps | reverse complement strand
GCACAAAAATATTTTTAAAATGTTGTAGGAAACATTTTTAAAATGTTACAGAAATATTTATAAATATTTTGAAAACATGTTGACAATATTTCAAAAACATTTTTTTGCACCATTTTTCATTTTGCCAACAATATTTTTAAAACATTATCAAAATATTTTCACAATATTGTTCCAAATATTTTTAAAACATTACTAAAATATTTTTAATATATTGTAGAAAACATTTTAAAAATATTATGGGAAACATTTTTAAAATGTTATAGAAATATTTTATAAATATTTTGAAAACCTGTTGACAATATTTCAAAAACATTTTTTTGCACCATTTTTCATTTTGCCAACAATATTTTCACAACATTGTCAAAATATTTTCACAATATTGTTCCAAATATTTTTAAAACATTAATAAAATATTTTTAATATATTGTAGAAAACATTTTTAAAATATAAGGTGAAACATTTTTAAAATGTTACAGAAATATTTATAAATATTTTGAAAACATGTTGACAATATTTCAAAAACATTTTTTTGCACCATTTTTCATTTTGCCAACAATATTTTTAAAACATTATCAAAATATTTTCACAATATTGTTCCAAATATTTTCAAAACATTACTAAAATATTTTTAATATATTGTAGAAAACATTTTAAAAATATTATGGGAAACATTTATAAAATGTTATAGAAATATTTTATAAATATTTTGAAAACCTGTTGACAATATTTCAAAAACATTTTTTTGCACCATTTTTCATTTTGCCAACAATATTTTCATAATATTGTCAAAAAATCTTCACAATATTGTTCAAAATATTTTTAAAACATTAATAAAATATTTTTAATATATTGTAGAAAACATTTTTAAAATATGATATTTAACATTTTTTAAATGTTATAGAAATATTTTATAAATATTTTGAAAACCTGTTGACAATATTTCAAAAACATTTTTTTGCACCAATTTTCATTTTGCCAACGATATTTTCATAACATTGTCTAAATATTTTCATAATATTGTTTAAAACATTGCTTAAAAATTATTTAAATGTTTTAGAAAGATTTTGAAAACATTTTGACAATATTGTCAAAATATTTTTGTAGTTTTGTTTAAATTATTGTAAAACATTTTTTGTAGATAACATTTTCGTAATAAACAATTTTTGAAATTGTAATTTTTAGTGTCCATTAACAAACTTTTTTATGCATAAATGAGCTATAGAAAATCTTGGGTAGAAATGTAAAAGCTTTGTTATCGAGGGAAAAAATATTATTTATTAAATACTTTATATCAAAAAATTGTAAAATTCATGTATATTTTTCATGTATGTTTTTTCATTTTCATGTATATTCCACTGGGAACAAATCCTTGTCCACTTCTCCACTTTTGTCCACTTCTCCACTTTTGTTTTTGGCTAACCTGCAAAAAACCACATATTTTATTACATGTGATTTAAAAAAAAAAATCCATGTTAAAAACAAAGTAACAAATTGTTAAACAATGTTTAATGAATTTCTCAGGATTCAAAGTCCATAAGACAAGTTTTAAATGGCGCTTTAAATGATTTTAAACTATGTAGATGAATAATGAAAATAAATAAATCCACATATTTTGTTGAAGTCAATTTAATTCAACAAAGTTATAGTTATAGTTAATAGTTATTTTTGAATCATGTTTTTTGACAGGGAGTTTAAGACTCAGCATTGTTTGAGCTGAGATAAATGAAAATAAAACATCAAAATAATTACATAAAAACCTAAACAAAAATAATATAAATATTTAAGATCAAAATAAACATTAAAATTAGATACTTACAATCTGTCCCATTTGGCCTTTGCCTGGGCAAGCCAGGTTGCAGCCGTGACCTCGAGCTTGTGTCGCTCGGCCCCAGGCCAGCAGCGCTTTGTAGCACCTATAACAATAAAAACATTTTGTTTTAAAATCTTGAATATATTAAATATACAATAAATTTTAATTTATCTGCAGGACCTGTAATCCTGTTAATCTCATAAATCCATACAGTAATTCCATTCTCAACGTATGCTATAAATTAAATGGTAAAATGTCAGTAAACACAAGTTTAAGCCTTTTGAAACAAGTTTTAAAACCACACACGCTGTTTATGCTCAAAAATTTTTGTTCCCCAATATATGTTATTAATAACTATAATTTATCGAATTTGAATTTCAGTATAAGTTACTGGAAAAAATATTAAAATTGTTGTTACTGAACTTTGAATATTTATAAATGATATCTCATTAATTACCTATAATACACTTGGCCAAAGCCAGATCCTTAAAAGCTTGCTTTTGGAAGTTGTGGTCCTTTCTGTTAACACCTTTCCAGGTGTAGCTCATAGCGAGCTCCAAGGATATTGTCCTTGCCATCAAGCTGGTCATTGTTCTGGCCTCACTTGTTTTTTCAGCCATTGATGCCAAGAAAGCAGTCTAAAAATATAAAACAAATCATTGTGGATAGTTTCTGGATCTTTGAAGAACAAAATTACAGTTTAAAGTACCTTTCTGTCAATGGATCCTGGTGTAGTTTTTCGACTATGGCCGTTTCATTTTGCTTGAACACATCTTCAGGTCTTGAGTATTGCCATCAACTGTTTACATTTCAATAAAACATTGTAAATAGTTGTGTTTTAGTGTAATGTAAACAGTTGACGGCAATACTCAAGACCTGAAGATGTGTTGAAGCAACACAAAACGGCCGTAGTCAAAAAACTACACAAGGATCCATTTTAAAACAAATCAATTGAAACTGTAAAATCCTTAAAAAAAATTTATCGATGAATGAAAAATATTAAAGCTAAGCTTTGAGATAGCTATATCAAGACACAGGTTTTGATTTAATATCTTGAGTAGATAAACTATATGATGTAGATTCAAAAATGGAAGTAGGGAGCAAAATGTAATGTTCATGAATTATTGTAATGCTCTGTGATGGTTTATTGAGTGTGTTTGTCTGTGGCTTAATACTGATAACTTTATCTTTACATTCAAACGTATAGTCAAAAATTTTGACTATAAACGATATAATAAATACACTAGCATGCATGGACTCCATTGAATTATCAATTTTAATTACTTGATATTATATAAACTAGCTTAATCAGGATAAGCCATGTATCAAATGTTATTATAGTATGTTTATTAATAAAGAAAGATATAAATTGAATTATTCAATATACTAAATAAATATGAAAGAGTAAATAAGTTTGCTGAAACTACAAAAACAAAAAAGATTTTTCACTATAAAATATCTAACTATATGTATCTGAATACAAGCATGAATTATCACTTTAATACTACTTTTAAACTTCACTACTTTAATATGAAGATACACATCAATATTACCTTTTACCCATATAAGATAATATTGGAGCTCCAAAAGACAATGTCCTATGTTTACTAATTTCCAATCAAGTAACTGACTGACAAAGATCGAAGATTCAAATTACTAAATTGTTTGGCTTTTAAACTAATTTTAAAAGAGACAAACAGAAATTAGATTCAATATTAAATTACACGTAAAAATCCAAAAACCTCCACTTTAGGACACTAAAACCCCATCAAACTAGAAAAAATTGCATATTCCATTGTAACATATAATAACAGTCCATGATAGGGCTACTACATTAATGGTATTTCCTATTTTCAAGTGTGTAAAAGTGTCTAACTACTATAGTCTCTCAAAGGTGGCATTTATTTGTAATATAATACATATTTATACTTTAATTCATTTGTATATTAACTTACACAAGCCTGAAAACAATCTTTAGTCTTCAATTTTATTTCAATATCCTCCACATCCTTGGTTGTTCTCAGAGGAAATTCATTAAAGAGGTTCCCATCAGTATTTGCATCGCTCATTGCTGACTCCCCCACAGCCCTGTTCTCAAATTCATTTCTTAAGCTTAGTATTTCTTCTCTAAGGATATGAGTATTCGTTTGACTAATTTCAAGTTTTCCTAGAAAAGAATATGAAACAGTAATAAGGTATAAGGATAAAATATGAGAGGTAGTTTAATAATCAATATAAATTAAAATCCCCCCATCACAGCAGACCTGCATACTCAGTGAACTTTCTGACAAAGTAATATATACCAATAAACAATATATAGTAATATATTGTTTTAATATATTTGTGTCTAATATATAGTTAAATATAGTAATATACAACAAATTTGATCAACATCCGTAAAAAATAAAAATAGAATTTGCCTATTCTCGTAAGATTAACATGGGAAAGAGTTGCAGGTTTCCTGCTGTGAATACTGAAACTAAGCATTTATAGCATAAATTATTTTTATTCTGCCCACATACCAAGTCAATATCTATCCATAAATCAAAGGAGTTCGCCTTTTCTCCATAGGTTTGACATGGGAAAAGAATATGCAGGTTAGCTGCCATGATAAACACATGAACTATGATTTTAAAGCATAAATGGCTGGATCTAAATCACATGAAGTTAAATACCAGGTTTTATCTATAAATATTGCTTAATAAGTGATATATAAATTTTTCCTTATCGTGGAGGCCCTATGCTCCGCCAAGGAGTGAAAGGAAATAAGTCAAGTCTCCATAAGATTAACACTGAAATTCAATGTACTGTGTTTAGATTTTTTAATATCACGTTAACCCGGTGAGATAGAGTAAAACTTTAAAATACTAAATTGTTAAGTTTTTCAAATTGATTAGTAGGCATGCTAAAGGTAAAAAATAAATTGTAAAATATATAAAAATTACATATAAAAAACGCAAAACCCCCAGTTTTGGGGTAAAAAACCCCCAAACAACCTGTTATGCTATATCTGGATTATAAACTTGTCCGAGTAAATGTAGAAGTATAATACATCTTAACCAAATTTGGTCTTGATTGAATCAATTTTACGAGGGTTATCGCGTTCACGGACACACACACACACACACACATATATATATACTGTATATACAAACAACTATTTTTTTGGTCTCTAGGTACCGCACCTTAAAAAGAAAAAGTAATAAAGTCCTGGGCTTAGCTCGTGCCATGAAACCTACGGCAATAGCTTCTTCTTCTTTATAGAAAATTTGTTGAAAAAAAATTAATTTAAATAAAATTTTTAAACTAAAATCCTGAGCAAACCGCCACAAAATATACTAATTATTCTCTTAAAGCTTTTATTGAAAATACTTACTTGAAATTGCACACAGTGCATGACCAATGCTCTCCATAGTTATGCCCATTTGCCCTTTAAATGGGCAATGGTGTTTCCGGGAAGGTAGCCTACAACTCACTTCAGAATGTGTTATTGGATTTTCTTTCAGAAAGGATTCACTTGTGACAGCCTCCTAAAACAAGCAAAAATTATTGCAGGGTAATTTTATTCTATTGTAAAATAATCTTTGAATGGTTTTTAAATTTTAAAAAAGAATTCTTATTTATGCTGTTTGTAATGGGTTTTAAAATGCTCCACCCTTTAAACTTGAAAAAAATTCATAATTTATTTAATAATTTTTTTTAATCAATAGACAAAATTAATTTCCAAATTATATTATCATGTTTCATCAACAAAAGTTTTATGACTAAACAGAAGCAAAAAAATCAAATTATGTGACAACCAATTGTATTTCACAATATGAACTGATCCCCAATTGTCACTGGCCATGGTCATTCATAACATCCATAAGAAATTACTTTCATACCTTACTTTTTGGAACTCTACCGAGGATATACCTGTATGCCCTTCAAGTGGTCGTGACTTACCTTTGGTACGTTACTTCTCTATCTTTATACATGGGACCTATCTCCAATTACAAAAATGCTCTCAAACTACAAATAGGACAATATTTTTTATTCATATGCCAGTATTCGTAAATTAAGAGTACGGTACAGTAATTATTATAGTTATATACATACCTTTTCTTGTTCTGTACATGATTTCTTTTTCAATGGCAGATGCTTGTCACCTACACTTGTAAATGGTGGTAGACCTATCCCATCTTCAAAGTCATGGTGTCTTTTGCATGGCTTTCTCTTATTATTCACCCTTTCATCCTCAGATGATGTAACGCTAGGTTTCCCTTTTGAGAACCTTATGACATTGGTCATTCCACGTTCGTAGTTATCTGAAAATTAAGTTTTAGTTCATTGTTAAGTTAAGATTAGATAGTTATTAGAGTATTTTGTTAGTTTTAGTTAAGTTTGAGTATTTTTACTGAAGTATTGTAAAAATTTAAGGTTGTATAGAATAACTTATGAATGAAACTGTATTTCTAAGAGTCTTGGAAAACTATATGGTTAAAAAATTAGCAATTACAAACTTTTATAGTTGATTAAGATTATTTTATAGTAAATTTTTTAAACAGATTAATAAAAACATCTGAAAATAAATTAAATATAAAAAATTACCAATATCTTTTTGGACAACTTCTATTTGGATTATATCCCAGAATTTAGGATCCGGCTCTTCACACCTTAGAGCGTACGCTTTCGTTGTCTTGAGCCCCACATTAGGATAGTAGGAACTCGTCCCATTTATCAGCCAGTTATTCGGTATAATGTCGAAGGTTGCGTCTTCCATTCTTTTTATGATACTCCACATCTAAAAAATAATAGAATTAAAAGGAAAATGTTAAGATAAAACAGGGCCGGTTCAAAAGGGCTTTCTAGGAAAGGTGGGTTTGAATTTTGGTAAATAGCATAAAAGATTGTAGTTACTGTTGAACTAATCATCGTGAAATTTTTAGAATGTGGATCTATTTGGTGTGAGAGGGACTTTTAGCTGATAGTGCTAGTATAGAACTATTTTATACATGAAATTTGCTACAAATCAAAATACTTAGAATCACAAATCAAAGAAAATATAGAATGGTCTTAGGCTTAGTTATATCAAATTAGCAAAATTAATTATTTATAACAAAAATTAAACAATGATCAAACTTCACCCTCTAACTAAAATATTTCAAATATGGATGTTTTGAGTTCTGCATATTTGTTATAAACTATTTTTTACTTCACACTTTAGCAGTCAACCCAGTGATCTGTAAATTTATAAATTGATATTACAGTATTCTAAAATTTGCAAAGAATTAAGAAGTACCTGTTAATCCTGATAAATGTCTACATGGCTATTTGTTCTCTTTCTTGGGGCCCTGTACTTATTATGAATCCCAAGAATGGACCAAAGGGAAAACCACAAAATAGTCCTTATATGGTAAACAAAAATATTTTTTTCTTATTATCTTTAGTGGCCATTTCCTCAGTGCAGACTGTTTTTTTACTTTGTAAATTCCCAAATCAGAACTTGATAAGAATGGAGGACCTTCTGATGATGGCAAATCACTATAGAAGTCAGTCTTATCAACAAACTTTTTTCCAATTACAACCATCTCGTTGATTTCTTTACAGAAGGCAATATTATGGACTTGAATAATTGTTTCATTTTTTTCTGTGCCACAAAACTGATCTGCAATAGTATTAGCTGAAATCTTGAAATTGTTTATTTCAAATGAGTCGTATTGAGGATTTGAACAAAAAGCAAGCAAAGGTCCTTTATTGTGGGACGCATTGGGTGGCAAATGATGTTGTGAAGTTGTCTTGGGCTCAGTCTTACTGTATTCAATACTAAACTGTTCAGCAAGTCTCCTTCCAATTTGTTCAAGAGGTTTATTCCTTCCTCTTAGCAATCTTTTAAGTTTTTGCAAAAACTCTTCAAAAGGAAAAGAAGAAATACAATTTAGTGAAAAGTTATTGACAAAAGTTGTGAAATAGTCGGCATCATCAACTAAGTGGATAAGACCATGAAAATTATGAGTTATCAAATGGCGTCCATAGAGTTTACATACAGATTCGACAAAATGTTTAAGTAGTGTTCTTGCTCTCATGCGAAAACTTGCATCCCCACACGTGGTTGGGTTCAGTAAAATTGTCATTGCAGCATGGAGGGCCAGAAAACTCCTATATTTGTCAATATCTAGAATCCCTTTTAAAACAACAGGGCCCAGATATAAAAGAAAAGTCCTCAGTTCAGTGGCTTTCCATCTTAGTATTAATTTCAAGATTCTGGGCTTTCTTGCAAATTCTATGGGTGTGTTACACTTATAATTCACCAGTCTACTTGATATGACATCCCGTCCATTCTTAGAAAGCCTAGCCTTTTTCGACGATTTTATCCCAGAATTCCAAACAAAGAGCAAAGTCCTCATGACACCAAGACAAACTAGATGCATGTAGTCTAAACAAAATGAGTTGACAAAATCAATTCCGGGGAGTTCAATCAATGGAGTTTCTCCAGTTTGATAATGCTTATCAGTACGGTTTAAAAAGTCATCATTAGTTCTTCTTTCACAGTTTAGATGATCGAAAACTCTTTTACCTTCCAAGGTTTCTCCTTTTACTTTGCATTTTGTACATGAGTTGAATCCACCATGACCAATAATTCCCATGACAAAACTTTTTGCAGGGTCATCCATACAAAAGCCAGCTATGTTGAATGTTAAATTTCTGTTCTGAACTGTCAATCCATTTTCAATCAAAAAGCGGGCTTCATTAACAAAATATCTTAAATAATTTGAAACTGAATGAGGCTTCTCTAAACCGTAATAAATTCCTATCGGAATAACTTTATTTTTCAGTTCGCTAATGTTTAAAACAGATATTAGGATTGGATAAAGTTCTCCTTGGCAGCTCTTAAAAGGAGGTAAACCATCAATGTTTATGACTACATCTAACTTACAAACTGAACTTAAAGAAGTAGTTTCCAATAGTTTTTTTCAATTGAACTTCAATTCCTAAATGGATGTACTCGCCAGGGGGTACTTCAATCTTATTTAAGGATCTCGGAGTCTTGACAATAGTTCTGCTACTTCTTGGCAAATTCGCAAAACAGGAGTGTTTTCTCAAACCTACCAAGAGTGCATCAAATGTAGTTTGAGGAACTCCATGACTGACACCCCAAATCTGTAAAAACTTTAACATACCCTCATCATTGTCTTGTTCTTGACATTCAGCCATATTATTGTATATTTCTTCATCATCATCATCATCAGGCCTTAAGTAACATTCAGTAATATTTTTAGTCCTAGGATCAGAGACATTGATTTCAGGAACTTCATCAGATTCCTCGGTTGTTGAAAGAAGAACAATATGTTTCACCTCCGGGCAGTCACTTAATTCATTATTGTCATCACTCAAACCTTCCAAAGGCTCATTATGTTCACCATTAGAAGTCACAATCTCTTCAGGGATTCTGATGAAGGAATCTGGACCACTTGAAGGACCAGCTACAGGGACAGGGTGAAGTACAGGTTTATGGCTTAGATAGTCATCATTGGTCCTACTGGGGAAAATTTTCTCTTCATCACAACTAGCATCGTTACTACTTGAAGTATCGTCGTCAATCCATTCCAAATTATTTAAAATACTATTGATTTTCCTTCTTTTAGACCACCTAGACATGTTGTGAAAATTTTTCCTCTTTTGCTGGCCAGACATCCTGACATTCTGTTCATGTAAAAGATGAAATACAATTAATACTCTAGTCAAAAGGTGAAGTTTACAAAATAAAAACTTTTATATAACTCAAATTTTATATAATGAAATTAAAACAAGAACATTTGACATTTGAACAATGGACTTTTTTGTATCAGTGTGTAGTTATTTGTTTTGTGATTTTAAATTGTAGGTAATTTTATAAATTAAACATTTCTAATGAAATTGTAAAATTTGTAAATTTTAGTATAGTTTATTACTTTGTACCAAGTAAAAAATGTAAAGACATCTTTCATGTAACTAGCAGTTGCTTAGTAAAATAAATCGATTCTGACCCCCCTCCCAGCAATCAATTAAACATCAAGCAACATTTATATAGTAAAAGGTATTCAAAGTTGTAGTTTGTTTGTATATTTAGTGCCTGCTGTTGGTATCTCTATTTTTATCAGCAACTGGCTGACAATGTCAAAAATCAATTTGGTTATGTTTATATTTCCATTCCAGGGCAATTTAATTGTTATTATTTCTACAAGTATACCTATTATTAGTTAATTGTACTTTGAGTGAGACCTAAATAAACTCCAATGATTAAAAATCGAGAGTCTACAGTGTTAGTTGGTATCCGTGAGGTGAAGGTGGTTGATTAACTGAATAAAAATATTAATGCATGACGTGGTGATTCTTAAAGTATATGTCGTTGCCTCATAAAATATAAACAGATATCTTTGTTTAACAATAAAAGCAAATATAGTTCTTTACATTTTAATAAAGAATAATCATAGTATACAGAGTAGTATACAGAGTAGAAAAACGTTTGTATTTAATTCCCTGTGGGAAAAAGGTTAGATCATGGATATATATAAAGAGAATGTTTTCAGCTCATATGAACAGCTGTTCCTATGTTTCAAATTTTCGTCTTACAAATTGCTAACGCCCCTTCCCCGAGCCATATCCAGGTCAATATAAGTTCCTCTGAAACAACTCAGCCTACAGTCTAGCCTAGAAGTTGCAAGAGCTTAGTCTGTATATACCAACGAAAACCTATAATGGGCAAGCATACCCCAAAAAATAAAATTCGTGGATAAGGCCAAATATTTCCATAGGGGTTTAATATAGGGGCCTACATGAACTAAGCTCAGCTCAAGTGCTCCTTCAACTTGAGCTTAGCATATAAATAATCAATCCCATGTTATAAATTTAAGCAGAAAACTTAATAGGATGGCACTGGCAATTAATGCTAAGTCATCAGCAAATGCAGTGATATTCTCTCTAAAACTCTCCATGTTAAGGGTTTAAATCAATATCTAAAACCCAATAATCCATGACAGGGTGTTAGTTAAAAAAACCACAGGTCTGCTCTTTATAATGTATTCATATAGGTGAGCAGGGTGCTTGAACCTTATATGTTGTAATGAACAAGCATCCTCCTCTCTCATTGAAATAATGTAGTTATGCCACCAAATAAGTAAAAATGTAATTTTTTTATATATATATTTAAAAGTTTATAAAAAAATAGGTTACCAATTTCAAAAAGTTTTTAGGAGAATGCACTTAAAAAATAAATACCTCTGTCGCAGCAGACCTGCGTACTCAGGTAATTTCCAAATCAATAATAATAATAATATATAATTGTTTATGAAAAATTTAATCAAAATCTGTCGGTAACATGAGAATTATTTGCCTATTCTCCATAAGATTAACATGGGAAAGAGTAGGCCTATGCAAGTTTGCTGCTGTGAGAAACACTGAAAGTAGGCATTTATACCATGAACAATTTTTATTTTTAACTCACTGAATGTCATCAACATCTATCCATAAATAAAGCAGTTTGCCTATTCCCTTTATGATTAACATGGGAAAGGAGTATGCAGGTTTGCTGCCATGACAAAGACATAAACTATGATTTTTAAGCATTCAAAGCATAAGATCTCAAACACATGAAGATAAATACCAAGTTTAATCCAATAATATTGATTGATGAGTGAAATATTAATTTTTATTCATCCTCCATAGGATTAACATCGTAGCCCCATAATACAACGTAGGCCTAATGTGTTTAGATTTTTAATATCTCTGTAACTATTAATTAGGGTTAGAGAAAAACTGATTCTAATGGCAAAAGATAAAATTTAATAATTTTTTAATTTCATATTAAAAACACAATTTTTGAGTACAAAACCCTGCCAAACTACCCGTTCCGATTGACCGATATGTCTGGTTTACGAATTTGTCTGAGCAAATGTAAGAATACACGTCTGTACCAAATTTGGTATTTAAAAGTTTAAAAAAATTTAAAATACACACACACACACACACATATATATATATGTTTATATACATATTTATACAAATTTGAACGACTATTGTTTTTGCCCTCTGGGCAACTAAAGACGAAAAATAACATGGTCTCGGGCTTAAGTCTTGCCATGAGAGTTACGGTAATAGCTTCTTCCCATCTTCCTTATGGGAAATTCGCTAAAAGGAAACAATAAAAGGAATTGTTGATGATGTATCTTTTTAGAAAAACAAACATAAAACTATTGAAATTTACATGGGTGGGATTGGGCTATGCCGTTTCTCCTTAACCCGTAGATGGTCGAGGGGTGAGTGCCGCGCTCACTTTTCATTTTAGGTTTCTACAACATATGGAGTTCATAATGTATTGGCCTAAAACTTTACTGTGAAATTGGTTATTTTTAGTTTTTTAAGGAATTAAAAATTAGGAAAATGGTTAAACAATTGTGGTATGATATAATTTGTTTGAAATTCTTGAAATATAAATCGCTAAAATATAAAACAGGGCATTTTAAAAAAAGGTAAGCGTTGCACTCACCCCTCGACCATCTGTGAATGTAACCTCGACCAAAGGCGGGTCAAGCAAGCTTCAGGTGTTCCAGTATGTGAATCAACAACATAGGAATTTGAATAGAATTATTAAAAGATTGTAATAAATATTATAGGGATAAAAATTATATATATTACTAGGACAAGACAATGGGACCATTTTTTCAAATGTAATATAACAGTTTTGTTGCATTTCAGAGAGTATATCAATGCACCCTCTCTTAACAGTTGTTGATGTACCTAGTTTTAATTAATCCTATCCCATTTAAATACAGACTTCCATATTCAGTGAATTATTCATAGAGATCATTCGAATCCTTTATTTATAAGAGAAAACATCCATACTGTTTACACTTTTCATATTTTGAAGTGTTTTATTGTGACTCCCTTAATTTAATAAGTGAATTTCACTCTGTATCGACTAGAATATATGAATAGGCCAAAAATTGACTTTTCCTATGTTAGGCTTTAAAAATCTTAGGAATCGTATAGGTTTAAAAAGTTCAGTAATTTATTACCTATAATGCTCTCCTTAATATTAATCTTTAGAGGATTCCCTACTTAGAACTATCCAGTGATACTAGTCATAATAATTAAGTGATTAATGTATGTTTATATATTGTTTTCCATTGCCTCATTCACCTTTAAATAACAATAAGACTCGTGACTATAAAGTGGTACATCCTCATGGGTATGGGGAAAAAGTAAGTACATCCCACTTGTACCAAGTGGGATGTACATATTGAATCCTTATGTAAAAAGATAGTCAAATGTATTTTTACAAATAGAAAATTTTTAGTTCTTTTGTAGGCCTAGCTAGATATATTGAAGCTATTTATTAAGTTAAGCACAGCAAAGTAAGTAAGCACATATTCATAGCCATTTGTCTTTATGAGATTGTAGTTTGGGGCCATTCTTGTAATGTGAGAAAACTATTGATGATAGGTCCCATGACAAAAAAGGGCTAATCAGGTTCATGTTGATTGTTAATGTTAGGACTCACTGCAAGCAAGGACATTATTTAAGCAACTTGGCATACCAACTTTTACTTCAGTGTATATTTTTCATTGATTAGTATAGGCATATTATATACAACTTTCTTGATTTTCAGAGAAATAATTTAGTAGGCCTAGTACAAATTGTTCAGTTATTTGTCTTTCTTTTTTGAAATTAAAATCTTTCTTATTTAGTGTATTTAAAATGTTTTAATAACTATTATGTGATTATATATATATTTCAAAAAATTAGAAATAATTATGTACTGTATATAACACTATATTTCGCATTCCGCGTCTTCAGGTGAACAAAAAAAAATATATAAAAATATGTGGTAGTTTTGGTTTTGATAGAATCTCTTTTAATATGGGAGGTCTTCTGAAAATTATTCTTGGTGTTTGTTTGAATATTGAGTTTGTAGAAGATGACTGTTGTAAAACATTAAAAGCTACTCTTAGGATGTTGTTAATTTTGTATAGGCCAGGATGGTATGTTGTGATAAATTTTGGATCATCCTTTTTAAAGAATGATGTATATATATATGCATTTACATCATTGCATATATATATATATATATGCAATGATAATAAATGATCAGAATAAAATCTATCGCCACTGGCGGGGGAGTCGTTTGTCTACTAACCAACTCCTTTGGTAAGAGCAAACGTCGACAGCTTTCAGGCGCTGATATGCAGCCCGCACAACGCTGTGATGCAACATGCAGTGCTCTGCTCCATAATATCTCCTAATGTACGATGTATGAATTTTAAATTTAATTCCTCCTATTAATTGTATTTATATCTGTATTAAACTAACTGTATTAAACTATTACATAAAAATTGGAATTTTCCACGTTTTGTGAGTTCATTTCAACACAATATGGCTTCGAAACTACTGTAGCCTAGGCCTATAGTGTACTGTTACTCGCTACTATTTTACTAAACTATACAGTATTACGGCTTAACTATGACACTACCTGACGAGTTTTGAAGTGCGTGTAAAGTAAATTAGTTTCCCATATAGATTAGGTAAAAAGGTTACATTCAATGTGAACCTGATAGTCATATTCATTCAATCGAAATTTTAAAGCCAAACTGATTGAGACATAACATTAAAATGAATACAATAAACATGTTAAACTTACCTTGAAGCACAAGCTTTCCTTTGGCACCAAACACACTGAGCAAGAAGTAACAAATATCAATCAACTGAATAGATGCCGACAAAAACTAACGAAGAACTTCTCAATAAGTCAAACCCTTAGAAGACCGTTGGGGTAATGAGGTAGATGAGATGTAAAACGTGGCGGATGTGTGCTAATGCGCACGCGCATTACTGCTCTGCATTGTGGGAGATTTAAAACATTTTAAAAACATTTTAACAATATTTTGTAAAAAATATGTTCCACAATCTTTAAAAATTTATCTGAAATTGGTTTTCCCAACATGATTCATTAGCATGTTGTTTTTACAATTTATTTCTGTTGTAATTTAAATATTTCTAAAACCCCCCATCAAACTAATTTTACTAAATTAAACTTTTTACTTTCAATAACTTGTAAATTCATTTATAACAGTTGAAAATCATGCTATTTCTGAGAGTGCTTCTAACGTATGTGCCACTATAGTCAACAGGTTGTATATTTAAGTGTTTTACCCAAACTTTTAATATGTGTGATTATTTAGGTGAAATGAGTAAAACTATCTAATTATCAGTTACAGTAACCGTAAAGAAACGGCTATAGCTTGTCCGGTTTGGTTCTCTCAAGTCCTAATCTGCCGCAAGCTGGAAGTGGCTACACAGTTGTTCGATTTTAATTTCTACCCTTATACATAGTACTGTTAGTACTGTGAGAAAGTATTGTTTTCATCAACATTTTCAAATTTGAGTAGAGCGTGGATATATCCGTTTTGGGGTCCCCTAAATCCAATAAAGTGGGTTTCGACGTGATGTCTGTCCGTCCGTGTGTCTGTCTGTCTATGTGTGTGTGTGTGTGTCTGGATGTGTACACAGCCACAGCCTACCTCGTTGGTCCGATTTCGGTGAAATTTGGCATGTATGTATATATTCACCGTACCTTCCGCCATTTTTTTAATTTTTAAGGATAGTTCACCCCTAAAACCATTTAAAAACGTGAAAAATACAAAATTCTGAAAAACGAACAACGAAAAAACGAAAAAAGTACGGGTACGAAAACATATAATTTAACACATAAATTGATATAGCCATCTTAACGCATTAACTCCGTTATACGGCAAAATGTCTCGCGGTGTCGTTGTTCCATCACAACATGATTAAATCGTATATTTTCGGTAAAAGGTCACAGGACCTAAATTGTTAACCACATTTTTCTGAATCTGAATGAAAGTGTAGTTGCAAAATAAATTCGTTTCATAATTACGTGCAGAAAAAATGTTTAAGTTTTTCCGTGTTTTTGCGTTTACAGCCTAAACTATAAGTTTTTGGTGGGTCGAAAGTTAAAGATTTAGACTCCTCGGGTACGAAAACATATGGTTTGGCACATAAATTGATATAGTTATCTAACGCATTAACTCCGTTATACGGCAAAATGTCTCGCGGTGCCGTAGTTCCATCACAACATGATTAAATCGTATATTTTCGTTAAAGGTCACAGGACCTAAATTGTTCACCACATTTTTCTGAATCGTTTAGTGTGGTTGAAAAATAAATTCGTTTCGTAATTACGTGCAGAAAAAATGTTTAAGTTTTTCCGTGTTTTTGCGTGTACAGCCTAAACTATACGTTTGTGGTGGGTCGAAAGTTAAAGATTTAAACTCCTCGGGTACGAAAACGTATGGTTTGGCATATAAATTGATATAGCCCTCTTAACGCATTAACTCCGTTATACGGCAAAATGTCTCGCGGTGTCGTAGTTCCATCACTACATGATTAAATCGTATATTTTCGGTAAAAGGTCACAGGACCTAAATTGTTCACCACATTTTTCTGAATCGTTTAGTGTAGTTGAAAAATAAATTCGTTTCATAATTACGTGCAGAAAAAATATTTAAGTTTTTCCGCGTTTTTGCGTGTACAGCCTAAACTATAAGTTTTTGGTGGGTCGAAAGTTAAAGATTTAGACTCCTCGGGTACGAAAACATATGGTTTGGCAGATAAATTGATATAGTTATCTAACGCATTAACTCTGTTATACGGCAAAGTGTCTCGCGGTGTCGTAGTTCCATCACTACATGATTAAATCGTATATTTTCGGTAAAAGGTCACAGGACCTAAATTGTTCACCACATTTTTCTGAATCGTTTAGTTTTGTTGAAAAATAAATTCGTTTCATAATTACGTGCAGAAAAAATGTTTAAGTTTTTCCGCGTTTTTGCGTGTACAGCCTAAACTATAAGTTTTTGGTGGGTCGAAAGTTAAAGATTTAGACTCCTCGGGTACGAAAACATATAATTTGACACATAAATTGATATAGCCATCTTAACGCATTAACTCCGTTATACGGCAAAATGTCTCGCGGTGTCGTAGTTCCATCGCAACATGATTAAATCGTATATTTTCGGTAAAAGGTCACAGGACCTAAATTGTTCACCACATTTTTCTGAATCGTTTAGTGTAGTTGAAAAATAAATTCGTTTCATAATTACGTGCAGAAAAAATGTTTAAGTTTTTCCGCGTTTTTGCGTGTACAGCCTAAACTATAAGTTTTTGGTGGGTCGAAAGTTAAAGATTTAGACTCCTCGGGTACGAAAACATATGGTTTGGCAGATAAATTGATATAGTTATCTAACGCATTAACTCTGTTATACGGCAAAGTGTCTCGCGGTGTCGTAGTTCCATCACTACATGATTAAATCGTATATTTTCAGTAAAAGGTCACAGGACCTAAATTGTTCACCACATTTTTCTGAATCGTTTAGTTTTGTTGAAAAATAAATTCGTTTCATAATTACGTGCAGAAAAAATGTTTAAGTTTTTCCGCGTTTTTGCGTGTACAGCCTAAACTATAAGTTTTTGGTGGGTCGAAAGTTAAAGATTTAGACTCCTCGGGTACGAAAACATATGGTTTGGCAGATAAATTGATATAGTTATCTAACGCATTAACTCTGTTATACGGCAAAGTGTCTCGCGGTGTCGTAGTTCCATCACTACATGATTAAATCGTATATTTTCGGTAAAAGGTCACAGGACCTAAATTGTTCACCACATTTTTCTGAATCGTTTAGTTTTGTTGAAAAATAAATTCGTTTCATAATTACGTGCAGAAAAAATGTTTAAGTTTTTCCGCGTTTTTGCGTGTACAGCCTAAACTATAAGTTTTTGGTGGGTCGAAAGTTAAAGATTTAGACTCCTCGGGTACGAAAACATATAATTTGACACATAAATTGATATAGCCATCTTAACGCATTAACTCCGTTATACGGCAAAATGTCTCGCGGTGTCGTAGTTCCATCACAACATGATTAAATCGTATATTTTCGGTAAAAGGTCACAGGACCTAAATTGTTCACCACATTTTTCTGAATCGTTTAGTTTTGTTGAAAAATAAATTCGTTTCATAATTACGTGCAGAAAAAATGTTTAAGTTTTTCCGCGTTTTTGCGTGTACAGCCTAAACTATAAGTTTTTGGTGGGTCGAAAGTTAAAGATTTAGACTCCTCGGGTACGAAAACATATAATTTGACACATAAATTGATATAGCCATCTTAACGCATTAACTCCGTTATACGGCAAAATGTCTCGCGGTGTCGTAGTTCCATCACAACATGATTAAATCGTATATTTTCGGTAAAAGGTCACAGGACCTAAATTGTTCACCACATTTTTCTGAATCGTTTAGTGTAGTTGAAAAATAAATTCGTTTCATAATTACGTGCAGAAAAAATGTTTAAGTTTTTCCGTGTTTTTGCGTGTACAGCCTAAACTATAAGTTTTTGGTGGCTCGAAAGTTAAAGATTTAGACTCCTCGGGTACGAAAACATATGGTTTGGCACATAAATTGATATAGTTATCTAACGCATTAACTCTGTTATACGGCAAAATGTCTCGCGGTGTCGTTGTTCCATTACAACGCGATTAAATCGTATATTATTAATAAAATAGTCATAAACGTCGGCACTGACTTGGCCGATGCCGTAGCTCAGTGCTAGCACTAAGGTTTCATTTCGTTTTGTTTCGTTTTTTCATAGTTTCAAAATATTTTTAAAATCTTTTCGAAAATATTTCCACAACGTTTTGTTTGTAATATATTAAACATATTTTTAAAATATTTTAAAAATTTGCCTTACAATATTGTTTGTAAAATATTTTCAAATATTTATGAAAAATGTTAAAGTCTTTTCTGCAATATTTTAAACATATATCTAAAATGTTTTCAAAATTTGCTGCACAATATTCTTTGTGTAATATTTTAAATACATTTTTACAAAATTTTACTTGCAATATTAAAATACCTCTGTCGCAGCAGATCTGCGTACTCAGCGAATTTCCAAATCAATATTATAATAATAATAGTAAAATATGACAAGTTTTATAAAAATCTGTCCATAAACAAGAGAATTATTTGCCTATACTCCATAAGATTAACATGGGAAAGAGTTTGCAGGTAAGCTGCTATGAGGAACACTGAAAGTAATAATTTCTACCATAAATAACTTTTATTTTAACCAATTATACCAAGTTTCATCAACATCTGTCCATAAATAAAGGAGTTTGCCTATTCCCTATATGATTAATAAGGGAAAAGAGTATGCATGTTTGCTGCCATGATAAACACACAAACTACGATTATAAGCATAAAAGGATAGATCTCAACCACATGAAGCTAAATATGGAGTTTCATAAAAAATTATTGAATAATATGGGAAATATTATTGTCCCCTATCCTCCATAAGATTAACATTGGAGCCCCACAATACAACGTACTGTGTTTAGATTTTTTAATATCTTGGTAACCGTTGGAGATAAAGATAAACTTTAAGGAACTAAATTGTGTAGATTTTTAAGCTGAATGGTGAAATATAAAATTAGAAATATTTAAAAATTACATGTGAAAAACGCAAAAAACCCCATTTTTGGGTACAAAACCCCCCCAAACTATCCGTTCCCATTGACCGATATGTCTGGTTTACGAACTCGGCCGAGCATTTGTAGGAATACACGTCTCTATCAAATTTGGTCTCGATCGGACTATTTTTACGAGAGTTATCGTGCTAACAGACATATACATATATATATATATATATATATATATATATATATATATATAAATTTTAACGACTATTGTTTTTGGACTCTGGGCACCTAAAGACGAAAAATAACATGGTCCCGGGCCTAAGTCTTACCATGAGACCTACGGTAATAGCTTCTTCCCTATGCGAAATTCGCTAAAAAATATTTTAAAAATATCTATTCAAATTTTTACTTGCAATATTAAAAATGAAATATTTTTAAAATTGTTTACTAAATTTTCCTTGCAATATTTTTAAAAAAATATTTTAAAAGTAGCTACACAAAGTTTTACTTGCAATATTATAAATAAAATATTTTTAAAGTATTTTTAAAAAATTTTACTTTCAATATTTAGAACAAATGTTTTAAAAATATCTATACAATGTTTTACTTGCAATATTAAAAATGAAATATTTTAAACATTTTTTTACAAAATTTTCCTTGCAATATGTTTAAAAAAATATTTTCAAAATAGCTATACAAAGTTTTACATGCAATATTAAAAATGATATATTAGAAAAATATTTTTACAAAATTTGACTTGCAATTTAAAAAAATATATATTTTAAAAATATTTATAAAAAGTTTTATTAGCAATATTAAAAATTAAATATTTTAAAAATAGTTTTACAAAATTTAACTTGCAATATTTAAAAAAAGTATTTTAAAAATATTCATACAAAGTTTTACTTGCAATATTAAAAATGAAATATTTTAAAAATATTTTTACAAAGTTTTACTTTTAAAAATATATTTTAAAAATGTTTATACAAAGTTTTACTTGCAATATTATAAATGAAATATTTTTAAAATATTTAAAAAAAAATTACTTTTAATATTTAGAACAAATGTTTTAAAAATATCTATACAATGTTTTACTTGCAATATTAAAAATAAAATATTTTAAACATTTTTTTACAAAATTTTCCTTGCAATATTTTTAAAAAAATATTTTCAAAATAGCTATACAAAGTTTTACATGCAATATTAAAAATGATATATTAAAAAATATTTTTACAAAATTTGACTTGCAATTTAAAAAAATATATATTTTAAAAATATTTATAAAAAGTTTTATTAGCAATATTAAAAATGAAATATTTTAAAAATAGTTTTACAAAATTTAACTTGCAATATTTAAAAAAATGTATTTTAAAAATATTCATACAAAGTTTTACTTGCAATATTAAAATTGAAATATTTTAAACATATTTTTACAAAGTTTTACTTTTATTATTTTTAAAAATATATTTTAAAAATATTTACACAAAGCTTTACTTGCAATATTATAAATGAAATATTTTTTTTATATTTTAAAAATATTGTATTGGAACATTGTTTATATAATATTTCTAAAATATGATTAAAGCGTTTTTAAAATATTTTGAAAATATTAAAGTAAAAATATTTTCAGCAATGTTGTAAAATATTTTTAAAATATTTTAGAACATTGTTTATATAATATTTCTAAAATATGATTAAAGCGTTTTTAAAATATTTTGAAAATATTAAAGTAAAAATATTTTCAGCAATGTTGTAAAATATTTTTAAAATATTTT
>CM041789.1:37243972-37269819 GCA_023375725.1 Nephotettix cincticeps | reverse complement strand
CGGTCACCTTCTCTAGTGCCCGCTCAACTCCGACTGCTCTTGCGTTCGCCTCAGGCGTTGTCCAGCCGCTTCCCCTTCCCTTACTCCCGATAAAATGGGCCCCGGCGTCACACTCCCCCATCTTAAAGGATTGGAACACCCTCCTTCTATCTTGCACTTCATCGGAGACTAACAGCCCCGGCCTCGTCACTACTTTTGTCCTTTAAAGTGTCATCTTCTGGAGATCTGCTGGATCTGGTCCAATTATCATTCGTCTTGGACACCACACCATGTCGCACCCTTCTGGAAGGTAAGCTTTTCTTACAATGTCCACATAATACTCCAACAAGATTGTCAGTCTGTAGTGGGACATCACAGGGGAGCACAATAGTTCTCCACTGGGGAATTGAGGCTATGTTCATGGCTGTCTTATGGATGCAGGTCAATTGGCACGAGGGTTCAGCTTTCGAGAACAACGGACCCCCTAACTATATACATTTCCAGGGATATTCATCTTCTCTTTCATTTTTAATAGTTAAACATAATAATAAGGTACTAATTTTGCCTGATCTATAATGAGATCACCTTTATATTTAATATTTAGTAAATTGTGCATGGTGGTGGAACAGAGAACCCAGCATGCTGATTCAAAGGAGGTTTTTTAATCAAGAAGGAGGAATTAACCTATGGGTCACAGCTCACAGGACCGGGGGAGGGGGGAGGGGGGGGACATCATGAACCATGCTGCCAACATTGGGGTGGGAAAAAAAAAAAAAACAAATGTTACAAACCAATAAATAAAAACTATATTACCATATGACACTATCGGAGCCTGATCTACCTATTCTAAAACACATTAACATAATTTTGTTCTTGAACATTTTTCTTACTCGGTTGTGTCGTCCACTATTACTAAGAGTAATAGAACCACAATATTATAATCACATTCAAAGAATTACTCTAACAATTGCATTCTCAAAAATCAATTATTATTATAACTTTTTCATGATAAACATATCTTTTCTTAAATGAAGAAAATACGAAACATATTACAACAGGTCTATATTCGAGTGAAGTTTTAGAGCTGGAAAGCTGTACAGTTACACAGAAATGTGACACGGAATGCTGTCGTGCTGACGTCCGCGTCTACCGGCCTCCGCCGCGCCACATGGCACCGAAGCTGGTACAAGTACTTCAACTACCTCTATAACCTACCAAGTGCGTCATTTCATAATCATTAAACATGTTTTACAAATTGTCTGACAACTCTCATTATTTCAAATATACTTTAACATGGCATGTAAACAAAAAAAATCAAATGTTCTAGTATTCGAGAAGTGCAATTTCTTTGTGATTAAACATTTTATACATGTATATATATATATATATGTGTGTCTGTTAGCACGATAACTCGCGTAAAAATGGTCCGATGAAGACCAAATTTGGTAGAGACGTGTATTCCTACAAATGCTCGGACGAGTTCGTAAACCAGACATATCGGTCAATGGGAACGGGTAGTTTGGGGGGGTTTTGTACCCCAAAATGGGGTTTTTTGCGTTTTTCACATGTTATTTTTGAAAATCTTTAATTTTATATTTCACCATTAGAATCAGCTTAAAAAACTACACAATTAAGCTCCTTAAAGTTTTTTTCTATCTTTAACGGTTACCGAGATATTAAAAAATCTAAACACAGTACGTTGTATTGTGGGGCTCCAATGTTAATCTTATGGAGGATAGGGAAAAATTAATATTTCCCATATTAATTAATATTTTTGGATAAAACTTGATATTTAGCTTCATGTGGTTGAGATCTATCCATTTATGCTTAAAAATCATAGTTTATGTATTTATCATGGCAGCAAACCTGCATACTCTTTTCCCATAATAATCATATAGGGAATAGGCAAACTCCTTTATTTATGGACAAATGTTGATGAAAGTTGGTATAAATGTTAGGATAAAAATTATTCATGGTAGAAATGACTAATTTCAGTGTTCCTCACAGCAGCAAACCTGCACACTCTTTGCCATTTATTCTTATAGAGAATAGGCAAATAATTCTCATGTTTATGGACAGATTTTTTTTAACTTGTCATATACGAGTATTATTTTTATATTATTGATTTGGAAATTCGCTGAGTACGCAGGTCTGCTGCGACGGGGGTATTTTAGTTCCTCGTCCAATCTGGAGGTAATATCGGTGTTATTTATAAGACTTCGTTCCATTTTCCTCCACTTAATGTAACATCCTTTATGGTTCGTAGAAGTTTCACTATATGGTAGCTTATTATATAGTTTTCTCCAGGAAAACTCTTTTTTCCAACCACCTCCGGTCAGTAAAACTGATTTTTTTTAAATCTGGGGTATCCGAACACCCAAACAGTCTACAATGAAATCAATGAATGGAGTGTGTAATGAGTAGTGTTGTAGTACCGGAGTTGTAATTAATTTATGCAAATTTATGCATGACAGGTGTTAGGGGGTGAGGCAGATGGCCACCCACACCTGGCCTCATGCATGACGTCACACCTGGCGTCATTCATGACGTCACACCTGACGTCATAGGTGAGGCAGATGGCTATGCATGGTGCACCACCTGACCTCACCCATGCATGATGATTGATCAATTTTTTTTTTTTTTTTTTTTTTCTCCTCAGGAGTTATTCAACATATTTTATTTCATTTACACTCCTGAGGAGTTTACAATGGTTTGAGGAAGGAGGAGGAGGGAATGTTTTAGGTATATTTAAAACTAATATAATACTTCCCTCCACCCCCCAGAGTTTGAGCATAGTGTTTTTTTTTTGATAAATTTTGTATGCCACCCCTTTTCTTAAATGTTTTAGTTTAATTTTTTTTCGAACGGGATGATTAGGGGTGGCATGCTCTTCATTTCTTCTAATATTTTGCCAATTTGGTTCTCCTCTTCAATTTTAAAATTTTGCAATGATCTCTTCCATTTTCACGTTCGGTGTTGTATTGTATGTTTGACTGATGTCCAAATCTGGAGGTAATATCGGTGTTATTTATAAGACTTCGTTCCATTTTTCCTCCACTTAATGTAACATCCTTTATGGTTCGTAGAAGTTTCACTATATGGTAGCTTATTATATAGTTTTCTCCAGGAAAACTCTTTTTTCCAACCACCTCCGGTCAGTAAAACTGATTTTTTTAAAATCTGGGGTATCCGAACACCCAAACAGTCTACAATGAAATCAATGAATGGAGTGTGTAATGAGTAGTGTTGTACTACCGGAGTTGTAATTAATTTATGCAAATTTATGCATGACAGGTGTTAGGGGGTGAGGCAGATGGCCACCCACACCTGGCCTCATGCATGACGTCACACCTGGCGTCATTCATGACGTCACACCTGACGTCATAGGTGAGGCAGATGGCTATGCATGGTGCACCACCTGACCTCACCCATGCATGATGATTGATCAATTTTTTTTTTCTCCTCAGGAGTTATTCAACATACTTTATTTCATTTACACTCCTGAGGAGTTTGCAATGGTTTGAGGAAGGGGGAGGAGGGAATGTTTTAGGTATATTTAAAACTAATATAATATTTCCCTCCACCCCCCAGAGTTTGAGCATAGTGTTTTTTTTCTTATAAATTTTGTAAGCTACCCCTTTTCTTAAATGTTTTAGTTTAATTTTTTTTCGAACGGGATGATTAGGGGTGGCATGCTCTTCATTTCTTCTAATATTTTGCCAATTTGGTTCTCCTCTTCAATTTTAAATTTTGCAATGATCTCTTCCATTTTCACGTTCGGTGTTGTATTGTATGTTTGACTGATGTCCAAATCTGGAGGTAATATCGGTGTTATTTATAAGACTTCGTTCCATTTTCCTCCACTTAATGTAACATCCTTTATGGTTCGTAGAAGTTTCACTATATGGTAGCTTATTATATAGTTTTCTCCAGGAAAACTCTTTTTTCCAACCACCTCCGGTCAGTAAAACTGATTTTTTTAAAATCTGGGGTATCCGAACACCCAAACAGTCTACAATGAAATCAATGAATGGAGTGTGTAATGAGTAGTGTTGTACTACCGGAGTTGTAATTAATTTATGCAAATTTATGCATGACAGGTGTTAGGGGGTGAGGCAGATGGCCACCCACACCTGGCCTCATGCATGACGTCACACCTGGCGTCATTCATGACGTCACACCTGACGTCATAGGTGAGGCAGATGGCTATGCATGGTGCACCACCTGACCTCACCCATGCATGATGATTGATCAATTTTTTTTTTCTCCTCAGGAGTTATTCAACATACTTTATTTCATTTACACTCCTGAGGAGTTTGCAATGGTTTGAGGAAGGGGGAGGAGGGAATGTTTTAGGTATATTTAAAACTAATATAATATTTCCCTCCACCCCCCAGAGTTTGAGCATAGTGTTTTTTTTCTTATAAATTTTGTAAGCCACCCCTTTTCTTAAATGTTTTAGTTTAATTTTTTTTCGAACGGGATGATTAGGGGTGGCATGCTCTTCATTTCTTCTAATATTTTGCCAATTTGGTTCTCCTCTTCAATTTTAAATTTTGCAATGATCTCTTCCATTTTCACGTTCGGTGTTGTATTGTATGTTTGACTGATGTCCAACTCCACTCCACCCCTTTTCAATAGTACCTTCATAGAGCTGGCAAAAACGAAGAAATAAACAATTGAAGTGGAGTGGAGTCGACGGAAGCTAGAAGAAGAAGTTGTAGAAAGAAGGTGTGAAGACAAATGAAGGTTGAGAAGGTCTTGAAGGTCTAGAAGTTTGGAGAAAGAAGGTCTTGTAGATACGGAGCTTGTAGTAGAAGTTCGGAGACAGGAGGTCTGTAGTAAGATAGCACACAACCTAACTGGATGAAACTGCAAGGCGCAATGACCGTTTCAGCCAAAGCAATTGCGGATGCAGTTATGGCAAAAACTAGTTTCTTGACCATCTGGCAGCAACATTCTAGTTGGCCTATTCCTGTTTGCATACCTTATTCAGTTACTCCTCTCTCCGTCAGGTGGCAGCTGTATGCAGACTAATCTTCACATCCTACAGTACGTGTTAGTTCTCCTTTTACCTACCAGATGTCATTAGCATGCAGTCTTATTCTACACTGCCGACATAACTTCACCTGTATAGTATCTGTTTTCTCCACTAGATAGTAGTAGCACTTAGAACCCATTCTACCATTACCCTGTACCGGGAATAATTACCCGCAAAATTACCCTGTCTCTCCCAAACGCTTAAAAGACTGAACCCCAGTCGATTCGACAGCAGTCGCGCGCTTATGTGCGGGCTGCTAGCCATGCAAATGGTCTGCTGCCTTTTGGCGGAGAACACTTGCAGTGTAGGGTTATTGCGGGGGTAGGGCCCACCCCTGTAATAAGTCTCCACCGGCTTTTTTCCTTCTTCCCCTTCTCTGTACCTCTGTCTTTCTTGCATGGTAGGCTCGCTTGCTTTTATTAGATCGGCTTTTGGTAGTTAGTATCTATGCATGCCTATCCTTTCTAACTAACATGGCTTTGGTAGTTAGTAGCTCTTCTGCATACTGTCGCTTTTTCTTTTTTTTATGGGTGACCTTGACCTACTGACCTTCCTATCTGTCACTTTTCTTCTTTCAGTTCTTCTTTAACTCACAGCAGTTCTTCTTTAACTCACATTTGATATGGTTACTGGAGAAGTCACGCAGTACAGGTACACATCAAACTAATGACACCGGTGAATATAGTATTTTACAGTTCTCCTATAATTCACTTACAACATTCAGTAGAGAAGACAGGGGTATATGAAAAAAACGCTAGTGAATTAAATGTAATTAAGACAGTTCTAGAATGGATCTTATCTTGTAGAATAGTACAGCATTATACAACAGTTCTTCTTTTACTCACATTCAATATGGTCACTAGAGAATTCACTCACCAGTGAACTGAACAACTAAATAAATATAGTATTTTACAGTTATCATATAGTTCATGTACAACATTGGGTATGTCATGATTACTAGAGAAGATATGAAACGAAAGAGACTAGATATTGTATTTTACAGATCTCCTCAACATGACACATGGTACAAGCAAGTATAAAACAAATGACACTTAACAGTTCTCCTATAATTCACATACAAGTACAGAAGACATGAGGGACTTGATGAAAGCCCACATCTTAACACTAGGCTATTGTAGGTTTGATAACAAAAACTATAAATCACACAAAGAAATACGTAAGTGTACAATCAATTAATAATGTGTAAAAATCTATGGCGCACAAAAACTATAAAGCGCACAAAGAAATACGTTAGTATGTGTAAAAATCTTTTTTAACTACACGCCACTTGTCTCGTAGAATAGTACAGCTTCTTTAACTCACATTCGACATGGTTACTAGAGAAGTCACACATTAAACTAATGACACCAGTGATATGAACGTAAATATAGTATTTTACAGTCACATTCGGCATGGTTACTAGAAAAGACAGGCAGTACATGTAAAGCACATTACACTTGTGAATTTAATGTAAATATGATACTTGATAGTTATCCTATAACTGACAAAAACGAAAGACACTAGCTGATTGAATGTAGATGTTGTATTTACAGTTAATTGAGGGAATTGTAGAATGGATTATTTACATTTGATATCAGTCATCTAATAACCCTAGGACTTGATGAGTGTACACATCTTAACACTAGACTATTGTAAGTTTGATAACAAAAAACTATAAAGCACACAAAGACACTAGATATTGTATTTTACAGTTCTCCTCAACATGGCACATGATACGAGCAAGTATAAAACAAATGACCCTAGTGGATCACATACACATACAGAAGACGCGTGTACAAGTAAACATGAAACAAAAAACATCAGTGAATTAAATGTAATTCAGACAGAATCAAGCCTGTTGTAGGCCATTTAATTTCAGTCTTCTAATAGACCTGGGACTTGATGAGAGTCCATTGTGTTTAAAGTCAATATTAAGACTAGGTTATTGTAAGTTTGATAACAAAAACTATAAAGAACACAAAGAAATAAGTTAGTGTACAATCAATTAGTAATGTGTAGAAATTTGTTTAGTTTCATCTTATGTAAAAGGTAAAATTTAATGCACTGAAGCTAAATGATTGACAAGTGAGATGTTGGCTCATGACCATATAGTTATTTTTGATACATCTAAACCGGACACTTTGTAACACTCTGGCCTCGGTTGGCTCAGTCTGGGGTGGTTCTATAATGTAATGCAGAATTTAATAGTCTAAGATCAAGCAGAGTGTATATATAAGTGGTAGAGAGGGCGCCACCTAGTTTTAATATTCCCAGGATCCAAACTAGGAAAGTTTCCAGGGACAAGGATAGAATTATTGGTAAACAATAAGGAAATGACAGAGGTAAATTAGAAAAATTCACTCCTTAGGTGATATTGGCCAAACATACTTACATAAAATAAAAGTCCTAAGATAAGATTCAGATAAATGCCAGGAAATCCTAATAATCACATAAGGTTCCAGTTTGAAAATTATCTTCCAAATAAATACTGGATTGAAATTACAACCAAGATAAATAAAACAATATTTACCAGTCTTCCTTTTTATATTATCAAAAATTATGTTATCAATAAATTATATTATCAAATTAAGTCATTCAAAAATTTGCTCTAATCACACCTGTTATCAGATGGATAATATTCCAGGCATTATCACACCAATTTCCTTTTGTTAGAGAGAGATATTGGGTAAGCTGAATAATAACTAGTAAATTGGTTCTAAATTGTATAATGAATTTGCAATACTGCATGAAATCACCCAAATAACCAAGGAATAGTTCATAATTCAACACTTAAAGAAATAATTCTAGTACTATATGTCGGCCGACAGTTAACATATTTTACACAATGGGACATATAATATATTGATCACACATAAACATTAAAGAGTTCCCCTATTTTTTTTTGGTTCTATGACTGTAATAGTCCGATAAGAGTTTCTAGACATATATATATATATAGGTATACTGGCAGATAATAAAATATTGTCCTATCTGTTGTTGAGTACGTTGAGGTGATGGATCCCTGGTATAGCCCCAAAGGTGACGTCAGACTCCACATCGAATAGGTAGGACGGTAAGCCACACAGCACTGTAGGGTCCACAACTTCCCTGTGCAAATCCCACACACACTCTAGTATTTAAGTCTAGTAATATATCTTTTAGAAATTTGTCATAATTTAACCCTTTATTCAGGTGTGAAAATCAATGAATTTTATAGCTAGTAAACAATTTAATTAATTTAATAAATTTGTTACAAAGGGAGACTTTGGAATACTATTTAATTTTACATCAAAGTTTCAATAAGTAAATGTTCCAGTTAAATTACAATATAATACACAACTTTAGTTAAATCAGTGTAAGGGTATCTTTAATTTCAATAAATTCAATGACAGTAATTAACATCTAAAAACAAATTTTAAACAGCTACTACTTTCACACTAAACACAAAAGAAAATAGTCTAAGTTGAATAGTCACATTAATATTATTACTTGCAAGATTAGTTTAAACCGTTTAATTGTGATTGTCACTAACCAAAATATATATATATATATATTCCTAACATATTATTCTTCAACATTCGTTGCTGATCATGTTCATATATTGAGAATCTCAAAGTTATTTAATAATTAATTCACAAAATATTTAAAATATAACATTTAAAGTACAAACTAAGGTAAAGGACAATTATTAATATTCACTAAATAAATGCTTGGACGACTTTGTTAACCACTGGACGACACTTTCATGTTCAAACCACTAGACAGGTTTAGAGTTGCATGTTTTAAAACAGTTGCTCATAAGCCCTATTCCTAGATATTATTTAAGACATTTTCAATCTTATATTTTATGACCATTATCATGATAATATGACAAAATGTCGCAGCTCTAAATTTCACTCAATATAGTTTAATATATTTATAGATTTATTCCAAAGCCTTAATAATTGCATGTCTGGCCAAAATTTTACTGAGCAAATAATTGAATTTTAAAATTTATTAGAAGCTTAAATTATTTTGAGTATTTTATATGCATGAAAATCACTATGAATATTAAATTAATCTTACCTCTATCAAATAAAATCCCCAAAAGGTGAAAGAGGGAAGGATAGGTTCTCAAAACTGCTGCAATATTTAACTCTGCTAACCTCCAACTCACTCCACCAACTCACATGAACTACCGTCTTGGACACTGAGAGCGAACTTGCATAAAACTGTTTTCCTCGTTTCATGATAATTCCAGACAGGTTGCAGGTTTGGAGGGTCTCCACTGACAAGGAGGGGGGAGTGGAGTGACTAAAGTTCACTGAAGGTACCTGTTTGCTGATTTTCTTAGTGCCTTCAATTTTGCCACCGCTACATCTTTGACTGCATGTAATGATTATAGTTTCCCCCATGTATGTTGGAGCTCCATAATTCCCATGAGTGTTAAGAATGATCATGATGTTCCAGTTAAATTACAATATAATACACAACTTTAGTTAAATCAGTGTAAGGGTATCTTTAATTTCAATAAATTCAATGACAGTAATTAACATCTAAAAACAAATTTTAAACAGCTACTACTTTCACACTAAACACAAAAGAAAATAGTCTAAGTTGAATAGTCACATTAATATTATTACTTGCAAGATTAGTTTAAACCGTTTAATTGTGATTGTCACTAACCAAAATATATATATATATTCCTAACATATTATTCTTCAACATTCGTTGCTGATCATGTTCATATATTGAGAATCTCAAAGTTATTTAATAATTAATTCACAAAATATTTAAAATATAACATTTAAAGTACAAACTAAGGTAAAGGACAATTATTAATATTCACTAAATAAATGCTTGGACGACTTTGTTAACCACTGGACGACACTTTCATGTTCAAACCACTAGACAGGTTTAGAGTTGCATGTTTTAAAATAGTTGCTCATAAGCCCTATTCCTAGATATTATTTAAGACATTTTCAATCTTATATTTTATGACCATTATCATGATAATATGACAAAATGTCGCAGCTCTAAATTTCACTCAATATAGTTTAATATATTTATAGATTTATTCCAAAGCCTTAATAATTGCATGTCTGGCCAAAATTTTACTGAGCAAATAATTGAATTTTAAAATTTATTAGAAGCTTAAATTATTTTGAGTATTTTATATGCATGAAAATCACTATGAATATTAAATTAATCTTACCTCTATCAAATAAAATCCCAAAAGGTGAAAGAGGGAAGGATAGGTTCTCAAAACTGCTGCAATATTTAACTCTGCTAACCTCCAACTCACTCCACCAACTCACATGAACTACCGTCTTGGACACTGAGAGCGAACTTGCATAAAACTGTTTTCCTCGTTTCATGATAATTCCAGACAGGTTGCAGGTTTGGAGGGTCTCCACTGACAAGGAGGGGGGGAGTGGAGTGGCTAAAGTTCACTGAAGGTACCTGTTTGCTGATTTTCTTAGTGCCTTCAATTTTTCCACCGCTACATCTTTGACTGCATGTAATGATTATAGTTTCCCCCATGTATGTTGGAGCTCCATAATTCCCATGAGTGTTAAGAATGATCATGGCCAGTGATCATTGGGGACAAGTTCAACCCTCACATACAATCAAATTGTCACAACACCCCTCTTCCCAAAGAAATTTTCCCAAAATTTCTCAAATCGTGCTAACCATGTCTGAATTATCAATCATCTTTCATCAGCCAATATATTTCTTCAAGTCATTAATATGCCATCTCCCAGCATCATTTCCCTGAAGATCTTCTAAAGAGTAGATCACATTAGAAATTTTCTTCCCTATTTTGAAGGGTCCAACAAATCTAGGTGTAAGCTTTGCAGAAAACCCCGCAGCAGCATTGGATTGAGCAAAGTTCCTCTTGAGTACAAGATCATCCACGTTGAATGCTAGAGGCCTTCTTCGAAGATTGTAGTGATGACTATTCTTCTCATGAGCCGTTATGATCCTTTCTTTTACATCCATGTAGATATCTTGAAGTTCTTGCAGTTTTCTCCCATATTTTGCACAGTCCTGTATCCGTATCGGCGGGATAGTATCCATGTGAAGCAGATCGACACCATCTCCAGAAGCAGGCGGTTCTCGACCAAAGTTTAGAAAGGCTGGTGAAAATCCAGTGATTTCATGAACAGCTGTCCTCAACGCAAATCCAACCTGAGCAAGGTGTCTGTCCCATTCACGATGATTATCTCCAACGTAAGTTCGCAGCATAGTAATCACATTTCGGTTGACTCTTTCAGTAGGGTTTGATTGTGGATGCCTACTTGGATTATAAAGAATCTTGCACCTATATGATGCTGCCAAATTCTTCACTGGAGCACCAATGAACTCTGATCCATTATCAAACATTAAGTATCTTGGCACACCGTAAACCATAAAGATATCCTCCTCCAGATGCTGAGCTACTAACCTTGCAGTAGCTGCTCGAAGGGGTACAAGAATTGAAAATTTAGTGAAGGTATCAGTAATGACCAAAATATACTTAAATCCCTTGGTAGATCTGGGCAGGGGTCCCATCAGGTCAGCGGCAACCATCCTCCAAGGTTCATCAATCCCACGACGCTCTCCCATCAATCCAGAGGGTAAACTTTGACCATACTTAACCGTCTGACAAACTTTACAACGAGCAACATACTTAGCGGCATCTTGTCTCATTTTAGGCCAGTAATATCTTAACTGAAGTCTCTTGTAGGTTTTGAAGGTACCCGGGTGTCCTGAAGTTGGATGATCATGACATTCTTCCAAAGCTGCAGTTCGAGTCTCCTTAGGTAGTACTAATTTCCATGATTGTAAATCTTCATCTTCTTCAGAAAGAACAACTTGATCATTAACAACCTTTTTCCATAGTTGATGATCTTTCACTCTCCATTGTGAGTACTTTTGTCCTTCCGATTTAACATTGTTGAGCATCTTGTCATACCATTTGTCTTTAACTTCAACAGGTACAACCACATCACAATGAAAGTTTTCATCAGGCTCTATTGCTGCTGATCTCGACAACAAGTCTGGCACAACATTCTCCTTCCCCTTGCGGTGAATGAGATCAAAATCATAAGGCTGAAGTCTTAAAGCCCACCTGGCGAGTCTACCCTGTGGGTCTCGTAGATTATACAACCACAATAAGCTATAATGGTCCGTAATGACCTTAAACTTTGTCCCCTCTACATAAGGTCGAAAACGCTCTACTGACCAAATGACAGCCAAACATTCTCGCTCGGTAGCAGAGTATTTTTGCTCTTGTTTGGTTAGGGTACGACTTGCATAAGCCACCACCACTTCTCCGTTATCAGTTTCTTGACTTAACACAGCCCCCACGCCTACTGCTGATGCGTCGCAGGATATAACAAAGGGTTTTTGTGAAATCTGGACAGGATAAAATTGGTGAGGTCACAAGACAAGATCTAATATCAAGGAAGGCATCATGGGCCTCCTTGGACCAGACAAATTTGACTCTCTTCTTCAATAATGAAGTAAGAGGATAAAGGCGTGAAGCAAAGTCTGGAATGAAGCGCCTATACCAAGAAGCCGTCCCACAGAATTGACGAACGTCCTTCTGATTTTGAGGCACCGGTAAATCAATGATTGCTTTGACCTTATCAGGGTCAACCCTAAGTCCTCTTTTCACTAACGACATACCCTAGATACTTGAGTTCATGACGACAAAACTGACATTTATCCTTATTGAGCGTAATCTTAGCTTTTCTAATTCTCTTCAATATTTCAGATAATACCTCAATTCGTGACCTCGAAAGTCGGGGTAACAGCAATGATGTCATCTAAATACACAAAACAATATGGCTCCAAATCAGCTCCTAGAACATTATCAACAAACCTCTGCCAGGTTGCAGGTGCATTACTAAGCCCCATTGGCATAGTGACAAAATGGTATAGTCCCCGGCCTGGAACAGTGAAGGCAGTCTTTTCCCTACTGGGTATATCTAGAGGTATTTGCCAAAACGCACTCTTTATATCCAAACTGGATAGATAGCGGGCATCACGCAGTCTGTCTAAAATGGTGGTTACCTGTGGGAGTGGATAAGCATCCTTCTTTGAGACAGAATTCAGTTTCTTGAAATTTACGCAAACTCTTTTTGATCCATCTGGTTTATCAACCAGAAGAATTGGTGATGACCAATTGCTATTGGAAGGTTCCACAACCCCCAGTTGCAGCATCTTATCAAGTTCATCAGAAACCATCTTCTGGCGGGCAGGAGACATTGGATAATATCTCTGTTTCACGGCAGGTGCATTACCCGTATCAATAGTATGGAAAACTTTGTCAGTCCTTCCCAATACTGGCTGGTGTCCACTAAAATGTTGTTCTATTAACTTATCCAACTGAATTTTCTGATCAGGGTTAAGATGCACTTCTCCCATAATTCCACTACTAACTGTACTACAGAAAGGTGTATTCATGACATTTGAAAACTCCCATCTCCTATGATGAAGATCAGCAACAATATGGAATTTTTCCCAAAAATCTATTCCTAAAAGCAAATTATGACTAAGGGTAGGCACATACAATACATCCATATATTTAGTCTGTCCTTCAAGTGTGATTGGCAAAACAACCGTTCCAACTATAGAATGTCTTTGCGAGTCTGCTGTCTCTACAAATTGACTGCTGGAGGATCGAAGCTTTGCTGGAAATCTATCAAAGATCCAGTTTCCCTGCTTACCCAAAATGGTACGGGATGCACCAGAATCCAAAAGAGCACGCATCTCACGACCAAAAACCCTGACATCCAGATAGGGGCGGGTATCACCTTCCATAGACTCAATAACAAAGTCAATCTTAATCGGTTTTAAGCACATATTTTCCTTAACCATCTTCCTTTCATTTGGGAGGACAGCAGATTTTGATGGGCTGACCCCCCACTCTATGCGTTTTTTGGACAACATGAAGAGCAATCCGACTTTTTAACATTTTTAGCCCCGCAACCATAGCAAAATACAGTTCTTGGTTTTTTACACCCTCTTTGTGCATGTCCCTCTTCATTACAATTCCAACATTTTATTTTGGATGATCTCCAGGGAGAAGTGGAATGAGACACAGCTGCAACACGCTGTTTAGCTGAGGTGGGTTTTCGATAGGCAAGGTCAGGTTCTAAGATGGGAACAGAATTGGCCATTGCCTGGCTATTAGCTGCCCTCAGCCGACCTAATTCTGCTTTTCTTCCTAAAATCCTCAGTTGTGCTACAGAAACGATTGGGAACAAGCACAACTTCTCTTGGAGATAACGGTTTAAGTTTTTCAACATTTGCTTTAATCGACTATCTTCACTCTTTGGGTTGGATAGCCGGCTATAAAGACCTTCCATAGAAGCTATGTATAGGTCTATTGACTCATACTCTCCTTGTCTACGATTCATTATTTCTTGTATCAACATGTCATCGTAGTCCGGGGTTTGAAAGACTTCCTTCATTTCTTTACATAGCTCCCTCCAGTTTGAGATTCTCCCTACTGTAGACCTGTACCAGATTAATGCACTCCCAGAAAACAAATCCACTGCAGACTTAAACAACTGCGCTTCAGATAATCCTCGTGCTCGTCGCAACTCCTCCACACGCTGTAAAAACCCACCTACACTTTGACCAGAACTATTGGAAAATTGCAGACCCCATTTGTAGACAGGAACAAAACCAGACTTTTGCAGTTGGCTATAGCACTCAACACCAGAATGATGATCCCTCCTATCAGAATCAAAAGGATCCAATTTTGAAGTTCCGGCCGCTTTTACACAATCAACAATCTCAGTAGGGCCTAAATTAGGGAAACTATTCACAGATGTTTGGAAGTTAGACTTATTTTTATCTGGATTCAGTGTTTCCTTCATTATCGACTCCATTTTACTGTCTAAGCCAGGCTGAACAATATGACCCTCGGACTCGTCAGATATATTAGGAGATTTCTCATCAGGTTTTATTTTGGGTTCCGACTCCTTAAATTCATCTATTAGATTCTTTGTTTGGGTTTTTAGCTCTACTCTTGTTTCCTCCTTATCAGGATCTCCTGAAGGAATCCTATCGATTCTTAAATACAAGTGCCAGAGCCGAGCGACTATCCGGTGATACTCATTATCTCTAAAAGTTCCTTCATACTTCTCTATCAGTGAAGACAAATCTTGGAATGTCTCATAACAAACATCAAGTTCCAAAGAAGGATCTAGATCATTAACACAAGCCGGTACCACATCAACATTTGTCCTGAAACAATGAACAAGTTTTTTCCTGTTGTCCGCAGCTGTTCCCTCAGGTGACATATTCCTAATTTTTAACTCATATTCCACCTCAGGTCTTCTTAAATGGTAAGCATTCATGTTGATTGACAATACTTGATTATATAGAGAGAGACTAAAACTCATCCGCTACCACCAATAAGACGGATTTACCATCAGCTGACAATAATAATAATATTCCAAAATAAATCAATAAATTCCTGAAAAGCATCCTATATTTTAAACTGTCATTGATCAGAGTATCCTAAGTTTAAATCCTTTAATAAATCCCAAAGTACAAAATATCAAAAGCACCAAACATTTCAACTGTCAGGCCCCACGTTGGGCGCCATTTGTAACACTCTGGCCTCGGTTGGCTCAGTCTGGGGTGGTTCTATAATGTAATGCAGAATTTAATAGTCTAAGATCAAGCAGAGTGTATATATAAGTAGTGGTAGAGAGGGCGCCACCTAGTTTTAATATTCCCAGGATCCAAACTAGGAAAGTTTCCAGGGACAAGGATAGAATTATTGGTAAACAATAAGGAAATGACAGAGGTAAATTAGAAAAATTCACTATTTAGGTGATATTGGCCAAACATACTTACATAAAATAAAAGTCCTAAGATAAGATTCAGATAAATGCCAGGAAATCCTAATAATCACATAAGGTTCCAGTTTGAAAATTATCTTCCAAATAAATACTGGATTGAAATTACAACCAAGATAAATAAAACAATATTTACCAGTCTTCCTTTTTATATTATCAAAAATTATGTTATCAATAAATTATATTATCAAATTAAGTCATTCAAAAATTTGCTCTAATCACACCTGTTATCAGATGGATAATATTCCAGGCATTATCACACCAATTTCCTTTTGTTAGAGAGAGATATTGGGTAAGCTGAATAATAACTAGTAAATTGGTTCTAAATTGTATAATGAATTTGCAATACTGCATGAAATCACCCAAATAACCAAGGAATAGTTCATAATTCAACACTTAAAGAAATAATTCTAGTACTATATGTCGGCCGACAGTTAACATATTTTACACAATGGGACATATAATATATTGATCACACATAAACATTAAAGAGTTCCCCTATTTTTTTTTGGTTCTATGACTGTAATAGTCCGATAAGAGTTTCTGGATATATCTATATATAGGTATACTGGCAAGCAATAAAATATTGTCCTATCTGTTGTTTGAGTGCGTTGAGATGATAGATCCCTGGTAGAGCCCCCAAAGGTGACACCAGACTCCACATCGAATAGGTAGGACGGTAAGCCACACAGCACTCTAGGGTCCAAAACTTCCCTGTGCAAATCCCACACACACTCTAGTATTTAAGTCTAGTAATATATCTTTTAGAAATTTGTCATAATTTAACCCTTTATTCAGGTGTGAAAATCAATGAATTTTATAGCTAGTAAACAATTTAATTAATTTAATAAATTTGTTACAAAGGGAGACTTTGGAATACTATTTAATTTTACATCAAAGTTTCAATAAGTAAATGTTCCAGTTAAATTACAATATAATACACAACTTTAGTTAAATCAGTGTAAGGGTATCTTTAATTTCAATAAATTCAATGACAGTAATTAACATCTAAAAACAAATTTTAAACAGCTACTACTTTCACACTAAACACAAAAGAAAATAGTCTAAGTTGAATAGTCACATTAATATTATTACTTGCAAGATTAGTTTAAACCGTTTAATTGTGATTGTCACTAACCAAAATATATATATATATATTCCTAACATATTATTCTTCAACATTCGTTGCTGATCATGTTCATATATTGAGAATCTCAAAGTTATTTAATAATTAATTCACAAAATATTTAAAATATAACATTTAAAGTACAAACTAAGGTAAAGGACAATTATTAATATTCACTAAATAAATGCTTGGACGACTTTGTTAACCACTGGACGACACTTTCATGTTCAAACCACTAGACAGGTTTAGAGTTGCATGTTTTAAAACAGTTGCTCATAAGCCCTATTCCTAGATATTATTTAAGACATTTTCAATCTTATATTTTATGACCATTATCATGATAATATGACAAAATGTCGCAGCTCTAAATTTCACTCAATATAGTTTAATATATTTATAGATTTATTCCAAAGCCTTAATAATTGCATGTCTGGCCAAAATTTTACTGAGCAAATAATTGAATTTTAAAATTTATTAGAAGCTTAAATTATTTTGAGTATTTTATATGCATGAAAATCACTATGAATATTAAATTAATCTTACCTCTATCAAATAAAATCCCAAAAGGTGAAAGAGGGAAGGATAGGTTCTCAAAACTGCTGCAATATTTAACTCTGCTAACCTCCAACTCACTCCACCAACTCACATGAACTACCGTCTTGGACACTGAGAGCGAACTTGCATAAAACTGTTTTCCTCGTTTCATGATAATTCCAGACAGGTTGCAGGTTTGGAGGGTCTCCACTGACAAGGAGGGGGGGAGTGGAGTGACTAAAGTTCACTGAAGGTACCTGTTTGCTGATTTTCTTAGTGCCTTCAATTTTTCCACCGCTACATCTTTGACTGCATGTAATGATTATAGTTTCCCCCATGTATGTTGGAGCTCCATAATTCCCATGAGTGTTAAGAATGATCATGGCCAGTGATCATTGGGGACAAGTTCAACCCTCACATACAATCAAATTGTCACAACACCCCTCTTCCCAAAGAAATTTTCCCAAAATTTCTCAAATCGTGCTAACCATGTCTGAATTATCAATCATCTTTCATCAGCCAATATATTTCTTCAAGTCATTAATATGCCATCTCCCAGCATCATTTCCCTGAAGATCTTCTAAAGAGTAGATCACATTAGAAATTTTCTTCCCTATTTTGAAGGGTCCAACAAATCTAGGTGTAAGCTTTGCAGAAAACCCCGCAGCAGCATTGGATTGAGCAAAGTTCCTCTTGAGTACAAGATCATCCACGTTGAATGCTAGAGGCCTTCTTCGAAGATTGTAGTGATGACTATTCTTCTCATGAGCCGTTATGATCCTTTCTTTTACATCCATGTAGATATCTTGAAGTTCTTGCAGTTTTCTCCCATATTTTGCACAGTCCTGTATCCGTATCGGCGGGATAGTATCCATGTGAAGCAGATCGACACCATCTCCAGAAGCAGGCGGTTCTCGACCAAAGTTTAGAAAGGCTGGTGAAAATCCAGTGATTTCATGAACAGCTGTCCTCAACGCAAATCCAACCTGAGCAAGGTGTCTGTCCCATTCACGATGATTATCTCCAACGTAAGTTCGCAGCATAGTAATCACATTTCGGTTGACTCTTTCAGTAGGGTTTGATTGTGGATGCCTACTTGGATTATAAAGAATCTTGCACCTATATGATGCTGCCAAATTCTTCACTGGAGCACCAATGAACTCTGATCCATTATCAAACACTAAGTATCTTGGCACACCATAGACCATAAAGATATCCTCCTCCAGATGCTGAGCTACTAACCTTGCAGTAGCTGCTCGAAGGGGTACAAGAATTGAAAATTTAGTGAAGGTATCAGTAATGACCAAAATATACTTAAATCCCTTGGTAGATCTGGGCAGGGGTCCCATCAGGTCAGCGGCAACCATCCTCCAAGGTTCATCAATCCCACGACGCTCTCCCATCAATCCAGAGGGTAAACTTTGACCATACTTAACCGTCTGACAAACTTTACAACGAGCAACATACTTAGCGGCATCTTGTCTCATTTTAGGCCAGTAATATCTTAACTGAAGTCTCTTGTAGGTTTTGAAGGTACCCGGGTGTCCTGAAGTTGGATGATCATGACATTCTTCCAAAGCTGCAGTTCGAGTCTCCTTAGGTAGTACTAATTTCCATGATTGTAAATCTTCATCTTCTTCAGAAAGAACAACTTGATCATTAACAACCTTTTTCCATAGTTGATGATCTTTCACTCTCCATTGTGAGTACTTTTGTCCTTCCGATTTAACATTGTTGAGCATCTTGTCATACCATTTGTCTTTAACTTCAACAGGTACAACCACATCACAATGAAAGTTTTCATCAGGCTCTATTGCTGCTGATCTCGACAACAAGTCTGGCACAACATTCTCCTTCCCCTTGCGGTGAATGAGATCAAAATCATAAGGCTGAAGTCTTAAAGCCCACCTGGCGAGTCTACCCTGTGGGTCTCGTAGATTATACAACCACAATAAGCTATAATGGTCCGTAATGACCTTAAACTTTGTCCCCTCTACATAAGGTCGAAAACGCTCTACTGACCAAATGACAGCCAAACATTCTCGCTCGGTAGCAGAGTATTTTTGCTCTTGTTTGGTTAGGGTACGACTTGCATAAGCCACCACCACTTCTCCGTTATCAGTTTCTTGACTTAACACAGCCCCCACGCCTACTGCTGATGCGTCGCAGGATATAACAAAGGGTTTTGTGAAATCTGGACAGGATAAAATTGGTGAGGTCACAAGACAAGATCTAATATCAAGGAAGGCATCATGGGCCTCCTTGGACCAGACAAATTTGACTCTCTTCTTCAATAATGAAGTAAGAGGATAAAGGCGTGAAGCAAAGTCTGGAATGAAGCGCCTATACCAAGAAGCCGTCCCACAGAATTGACGAACGTCCTTCTGATTTTGAGGCACCGGTAAATCAATGATTGCTTTGACCTTATCAGGGTCAACCCTAAGTCCTTTTTCACTAACGACATACCCTAGATACTTGAGTTCATGACGACAAAACTGACATTTATCCTTATTGAGCGTAATCTTAGCTTTTCTAATTCTCTTCAATATTTCAGATAATACCTCAAGATGTTTCTCGAAAGTCGGGGTAACAGCAATGATGTCATCTAAATACACAAAACAATATGGCTCCAAATCAGCTCCTAGAACATTATCAACAAACCTCTGCCAGGTTGCAGGTGCATTACTAAGCCCCATTGGCATAGTGACAAAATGGTATAGTCCCCGGCCTGGAACAGTGAAGGCAGTCTTTTCCCTACTGGGTATATCTAGAGGTATTTGCCAAAACGCACTCTTTATATCCAAACTGGATAGATAGCGGGCATCACGCAGTCTGTCTAAAATGGTGGTTACCTGTGGGAGTGGATAAGCATCCTTCTTTGAGACAGAATTCAGTTTCTTGAAATTTACGCAAACTCTTTTTGATCCATCTGGTTTATCAACCAGAAGAATTGGTGATGACCAATTGCTATTGGAAGGTTCCACAACCCCCAGTTGCAGCATCTTATCAAGTTCATCAGAAACCATCTTCTGGCGGGCAGGAGACATTGGATAATATCTCTGTTTCACGGCAGGTGCATTACCCGTATCAATAGTATGGAAAACTTTGTCAGTCCTTCCCAATACTGGCTGGTGTCCACTAAAATGTTGTTCTATTAACTTATCCAACTGAATTTTCTGATCAGGGTTAAGATGCACTTCTCCCATAATTCCACTACTAACTGTACTACAGAAAGGTGTATTCATGACATTTGAAAACTCCCATCTCCTATGATGAAGATCAGCAACAATATGGAATTTTTCCCAAAAATCTATTCCTAAAAGCAAATTATGACTAAGGGTAGGCACATACAATACATCCATATATTTAGTCTGTCCTTCAAGTGTGATTGGCAAAACAACCGTTCCAACTATAGAATGTCTTTGCGAGTCTGCTGTCTCTACAAATTGACTGCTGGAGGATCGAAGCTTTGCTGGAAATCTATCAAAGATCCAGTTTCCCTGCTTACCCAAAATGGTACGGGATGCACCAGAATCCAAAAGAGCACGCATCTCACGACCAAAAACCCTGACATCCAGATAGGGGCGGGTATCACCTTCCATAGACTCAATAACAAAGTCAATCTTAATCGGTTTTAAGCACATATTTTCCTTAACCATCTTCCTTTCATTTGGGAGGACAGCAGATTTTGATGGGCTGACCCCCCACTCTATGCGTTTTTTGGACAACATGAAGAGCAATCCGACTTTTTAACATTTTTAGCCCCGCAACCATAGCAAAATACAGTTCTTGGTTTTTTACACCCTCTTTGTGCATGTCCCTCTTCATTACAATTCCAACATTTTATTTTGGATGATCTCCAGGGAGAAGTGGAATGAGACACAGCTGCAACACGCTGTTTAGCTGAGGTGGGTTTTCGATAGGCAAGGTCAGGTTCTAAGATGGGAACAGAATTGGCCATTGCCTGGCTATTAGCTGCCCTCAGCCGACCTAATTCTGCTTTTCTTCCTAAAATCCTCAGTTGTGCTACAGAAACGATTGGGAACAAGCACAACTTCTCTTGGAGATAACGGTTTAAGTTTTTCAACATTTGCTTTAATCGACTATCTTCACTCTTTGGGTTGGATAGCCGGCTATAAAGACCTTCCATAGAAGCTATGTATAGGTCTATTGACTCATACTCTCCTTGTCTACGATTCATTATTTCTTGTATCAACATGTCATCGTAGTCCGGGGTTTGAAAGACTTCCTTCATTTCTTTACATAGCTCCCCCCAGTTTGAGATTCTCCCTACTGTAGACCTGTACCAGATTAATGCACTCCCAGAAAACAAATCCACTGCAGACTTAAACAACTGCGCTTCAGATAATCCTCGTGCTCGTCGCAACTCCTCCACACGCTGTAAAAACCCACCTACACTTTGACCAGAACTATTGGAAAATTGCAGACCCCATTTGTAGACAGGAACAAAACCAGACTTTTGCAGTTGGCTATAGCACTCAACACCAGAATGATGATCCCTCCTATCAGAATCAAAAGGATCCAATTTTGAAGTTCCGGCCGCTTTTACACAATCAACAATCTCAGTAGGGCCTAAATTAGGGAAACTATTCACAGATGTTTGGAAGTTAGACTTATTTTTATCTGGATTCAGTGTTTCCTTCATTATCGACTCCATTTTACTGTCTAAGCCAGGCTGAACAATATGACCCTCGGACTCGTCAGATATATTAGGAGATTTCTCATCAGGTTTTATTTTGGGTTCCGACTCCTTAAATTCATCTATTAGATTCTTTGTTTGGGTTTTTAGCTCTACTCTTGTTTCCTCCTTATCAGGATCTCCTGAAGGAATCCTATCGATTCTTAAATACAAGTGCCAGAGCCGAGCGACTATCCGGTGATACTCATTATCTCTAAAAGTTCCTTCATACTTCTCTATCAGTGAAGACAAATCTTGGAATGTCTCATAACAAACATCAAGTTCCAAAGAAGGATCTAGATCATTAACACAAGCCGGTACCACATCAACATTTGTCCTGAAACAATGAACAAGTTTTTTCCTGTTGTCCGCAGCTGTTCCCTCAGGTGACATATTCCTAATTTTTAACTCATATTCCACCTCAGGTCTTCTTAAATGGTAAGCATTCATGTTGATTGACAATACTTGATTATATAGAGAGAGACTAAAACTCATCCGCTACCACCAATAAGACGGATTTACCATCAGCTGACAATAATAATAATATTCCAAAATAAATCAATAAATTCCTGAAAAGCATCCTATATTTTAAACTGTCATTGATCAGAGTATCCTAAGTTTAAATCCTTTAATAAATCCCAAAGTACAAAATATCAAAAGCACCAAACATTTCAACTGTCAGGCCCCACGTTGGAAAAGCCATTTGTAACACTCTGGCCTCGGTTGGCTCAGTCTGGGGTGGTTCTATAATGTAATGCAGAATTTAATAGTCTAAGATCAAGCAGAGTGTATATATAAGTAGTGGTAGAGAGGGCGCCACCTAGTTTTAATATTCCCAGGATCCAAACTAGGAAAGTTTCCAGGGACAAGGATAGAATTATTGGTAAACAATAAGGAAATGACAGAGGTAAATTAGAAAAATTCACTATTTAGGTGATATTGGCCAAACATACTTACATAAAATAAAAGTCCTAAGATAAGATTCAGATAAATGCCAGGAAATCCTAATAATCACATAAGGTTCCAGTTTGAAAATTATCTTCCAAATAAATACTGGATTGAAATTACAACCAAGATAAATAAAACAATATTTACCAGTCTTCCTTTTTATATTATCAAAAATTATGTTATCAATAAATTATATTATCAAATTAAGTCATTCAAAAATTTGCTCTAATCACACCTGTTATCAGATGGATAATATTCCAGGCATTATCACACCAATTTCCTTTTGTTAGAGAGAGATATTGGGTAAGCTGAATAATAACTGTCTTAGTATCTTAAATTGTGGGGTTGCTGAATATAGTAGTCTAGTAGATGTTAAATTTTGATTGGAGTGTCGGTTTTCGAGGTGTGAGTGTCCTAGATTCATTTAGTATAGGTGTGTTGTATGATTGTGGTGTGAGGTGATAGGAGGTCAGTGTGAGGTTGAGTAGGTGCTGATGCTGCCTCAGGGTGTTGAACTACCAGGGAGGGGGTGAGTTGGAGTCTAGGTATTGGGTGATAGCGGGGGGGGGTGGTGGGGGGGGGTGGGGGGGGGGGGGGGGGGGGATGGGGGGGGGGGGGGTGCAGGGGGGGGGGGGGGGGGGGTGGGGGGGGGGGGGGGGGGTGGCGGGGGGGGTGGGGGGGGGGGGGGGGGGGGGGGGGGAGGGGTGGGGGGGTGGGGGGGGGTGGAAGGGGGGGGGGGGGGGGGGGAGGAAGGGGGGGGGGGGGGGGGGGGGAAGGGGGGGGGTACTGGGTGGGCCTGGCGGGGGGGGGGGGGGGGGGGGGGGGGTGGGGGGTCGGGGGGAGGGTAGAGGGGGAGGTGGGGGTGGGGGGTGGGGTGGGGAGGGGGGGGGGGGGGTGGATGGGGGGGAGGTTGGGGTGAGCTGAATAATAACTAGAAATTGGTTCTAAATTGTATAATGAATTTTGCAATACTGCATGAAATCACCCAAATAACCAAGGAATAGTTCATAATTCAACACTTAAAGAAATAATTCTAGTACTATATGTCGGCCGACAGTTAACATATTTTACACAATGGGACATATAATATATTGATCACACATAAACATTAAAGAGTTCCCCTAATTTTTTTTGGTTCTATGACTGTAATAGTCCGATAAGAGTTTCTAGATATATATATATAGGTATACTGGCAGATAATAAAATATTGTCCTATCTGTTGTTGAGTACGTTGAGGTGATGGATCCCTGGTATAGCCCCAAAGGTGACGTCAGACTCCACATCGAATAGGTAGGACGGTAAGCCACACAGCACTGTAGGGTCCACAACTTCCCTGTGCAAATCCCACACACACTCTAGTATTTAAGTCTAGTAATATATCTTTTAGAAATTTGTCATAATTTAACCCTTTATTCAGGTGTGAAAATCAATGAATTTTATAGCTAGTAAACAATTTAATTAATTTAATAAATTTGTTACAAAGGGAGACTTTGGAATACTATTTAATTTTACATCAAAGTTTCAATAAGTAAATGTTCCAGTTAAATTACAATATAATACACAACTTTAGTTAAATCAGTGTAAGGGTATCTTTAATTTCAATAAATTCAATGACAGTAATTAACATCTAAAAACAAATTTTAAACAGCTACTACTTTCACACTAAACACAAAAGAAAATAGTCTAAGTTGAATAGTCACATTAATATTATTACTTGCAAGATTAGTTTAAACCGTTTAATTGTGATTGTCACTAACCAAAATATATATATATATTCCTAACATATTATTCTTCAACATTCGTTGCTGATCATGTTCATATATTGAGAATCTCAAAGTTATTTAATAATTAATTCACAAAATATTTAAAATATAACATTTAAAGTACAAACTAAGGTAAAGGACAATTATTAATATTCACTAAATAAATGCTTGGACGACTTTGTTAACCACTGGACGACACTTTCATGTTCAAACCACTAGACAGGTTTAGAGTTGCATGTTTTAAAACAGTTGCTCATAAGCCCTATTCCTAGATATTATTTAAGACATTTTCAATCTTATATTTTATGACCATTATCATGATAATATGACAAAATGTCGCAGCTCTAAATTTCACTCAATATAGTTTAATATATTTATAGATTTATTCCAAAGCCTTAATAATTGCATGTCTGGCCAAAATTTTACTGAGCAAATAATTGAATTTTAAAATTTATTAGAAGCTTAAATTATTTTGAGTATTTTATATGCATGAAAATCACTATGAATATTAAATTAATCTTACCTCTATCAAATAAAATCCCAAAAGGTGAAAGAGGGAAGGATAGGTTCTCAAAACTGCTGCAATATTTAACTCTGCTAACCTCCAACTCACTCCACCAACTCACATGAACTACCGTCTTGGACACTGAGAGCGAACTTGCATAAAACTGTTTTCCTCGTTTCATGATAATTCCAGACAGGTTGCAGGTTTGGAGGGTCTCCACTGACAAGGAGGGGGGGGAGTGGAGTGGCTAAAGTTCACTGAAGGTACCTGTTTGCTGATTTTCTTAGTGCCTTCAATTTTTCCACCGCTACATCTTTGACTGCATGTAATGATTATAGTTTCCCCCATGTATGTTGGAGCTCCATAATTCCCATGAGTGTTAAGAATGATCATGGCCAGTGATCATTG